>CM056171.1:12625296-12668660 GCA_029691765.1 Entomobrya proxima | reverse complement strand
TCAAGTTGTTGCTATTATAATTCTGGTGTTGTATGAAACCAAGTACATGTTGAAACCGGGCTACAAAATTATGCAAGACGAAGAAGCTCCAAGTTCATTTCAGCAAGCAATAAACAAATTTCTACAGCGAATGCAAAAGAAAGCAACAACTGACAGCAGAATCATGCAAGTGTTACCAGGTGCTAAAATCCCAGCTGAAGCTCAACTTGTGAAATGGGAAAATATTGTTGACGCCACCATCAAATTTCCAGCTGCATTAAGAACGTATCGTCAAACCGCTTTGATTTACCAGTCCTTTCAGCGTTTTGGAGATGTAGCCTTTCCTTTATTAATATTTTCAGCATTTTTACTGAATATTGTAGCCACGTATATTTGTGTAAAATTGAATGATAAGCTGCCAGCCATATTAATTGCAATGTTTGCTTTGGTCAATGTAACAATTGCGGTAAGTATTGTAATTTGTTATGGATTCACTTGTGTGATTATCAAAGAGGTGGACAAATTCCAAAACTTTTGGAAACAAAAGTTGATCAAAAAGGCAAATCAGATGCAGTTTTGTACCTGCAAAAGAATTCAGTTTTGGGTGGGACAGTTCTACCCAATTCATGAGTCAAGTGCATTGGAGCATATGATGCGTGTAGTGGATAAAACTACTGATGTTCTTTTAATGTAAAATTAGCAAAACGTGGACTTCATAATGCTTCAACAAAAATTTCACAAACCTATTTTAAAAACACAAACCTTGATCAATATATTTCTCAGTCGTAAATTAATTTTGTTATAGTTTAAATAATCTAGCAGTTAATCAGGCCAGCAGGGAATATGAAGTTACCTACTTGAATGAAACTGGGTGCTTTCTCACACAAAAAAAAGAGTTTTATTATTATTATTATTATTATTATTGATATTATGTACATGAACTGTTGTATCGTTACTCTTGCTTGCATTTGGTCAAGCGAACGTAGACGGGATGAAGCCGTTTGGTTTTTGATGAGTTTAAGGGTCTAGGCTATTAGCTCCCGAACCAACTAGCTCCCGGTGGTCAGTTAGCTCCCCGACCCACTTGCTCCCAGACACATTAACTCCCCGTGCCATTTGCTCCCAGGCACATTAGCTCCCATATCCACTAGCTCCCGGACCACTTGGCTCCCATGCCAACTTGCTCCCTGTTCCATTTGCTCCCAAACTATTTGCCCCCTTAGGACTCTAGCTTCCGGGAAAGTTTGCTCCCAACAATTTACTAAACAGAGCAAAATCCTTGGGAAAAAAGTTACAATTTAAAACATAAACCACTCTGAACAAACAGACAGACACACTACATCCTAATAACATAATCTCCTCTGCAAAGCGGCGAGATAATAATTCTGTTAAGTACTCCAATTTATTGTGCATATGAAACTAACCAATTATTTTATGAAAAGTCTGTATCTGGTCATGAAATTGACGGGGATTGAGAAATTATTAATGAAAATAGCAAATCTTGAGTTTCCCAAAAATTCACGAAATGTGTAAAGAAGTTGCTGCCTTTTTGATGTTTTCAAGATTTCATATATTTAGCTTGAATGTTTTTTTCTGCGTTTGTGAATGTATGTACAGATTGCTAGGTAGGTTAAACCTATAATTCTTTAAAAGATTTAAAACCATGCAACGAAAAAAAATCTTTTTCGTAAATATAATCACAGAAACCATATGATGATTGATTGCTTTGTACGTAACTTTCATTACCACCTCAATAAACTATTAAAAGATCGAGGAAATATGTAAAAATAAATAATCAGTTTTAAAATAACAAACATACACAAGCCCAGTCAACGTAAAAACCCTGGTCGGAGATTTGATTGATGATTGATTAGTGAAAAATAGGAGATCAATCTAATTCATTTGCTTTAAAAGAGAATTTTTTTTCATACTTAGCACTACAGATAAACTTGAATACTGTAAGAAAATTATAATGCAATAAAAGCTCTAAATTAACCAGTGATAATACAATATGCTAGGCTGGTCAAAATTTATGGGAGCTTAACCTTTACTACCCTTAACTAACTTTATGAAACGTAAGGTTAACGGTTTTATGTTCTTAGAATTGTTTATGTTTTAAATTGTAACTTGTTTCCCAAGGACTTTGCTCTGTTTAGTAAATTGTTGGGAGCAAACTTGCCTGGGAGCTAAAGTCCTAAGGGGGCAAATAGTTTGGGAGCAAATGGAACAGGGAGCAAGTTGGCATGGGAGCCAAGTAGTCCGGGAGCTAGTGGATATGGGAGCTAATATGCCTGGGAGCAAATGGCACGGGGAGCTAATGTGTCTGGGAGCAAGTGGGTCGGGGAGCTAACTGACCACCGGGAGCTTGTTGGTTCGGGAGCTAATAGCCGGTTACCGAGTTTAAAATGTCAAGCCCGTAAGTGAAAATATCATTTTTTGCATACTTTATTTATTTGTGTAATTTCTACACATTGTTTTGTTGTTTTTTAGAACTGCTCAGTAGAAAGCTTACAAAGAAAACTTTGGTAATGTACTCTTTAGGCAGCGTGGGTGTCACTATGCCCTTAGCTGTTGCTATATTACAATTTGGCATTGACGAAACTCCAGCAAATCCAATATTGTGTTTCTGTTTACCTGACATCATTATGTGTTCTAAGTTGGTTGAAACTATACTTTGTTCCCTGTATATGTTAATTACTGCCTGTTTTGCGAATTATTATTACGAATAAAAGTTAACCATTACTTTATGCTTTCATGGAAAGAAAAGACACCCAGACACCCAACTACTCAAATTGTCTTTGCCTAAATTATCTTGAATTCTTGATTGGATTTTAATGAAACCAGAATTTTGTTGCGCTTGTATTTGTGTAATGCTTATTATCGTATTCCAAAGTACAAACAAATATGTTAGATTTCAAAATAGCAAAGTCGAACTAAGCTGAAAATTGCATACAAGGTATGCAAGTTTGATTTGCATTTTCTTGATGCAATTCTTCTCAAATTCGTCAAGTTTTACATTTGAGCAAATGAAAATTGCGTTTCATCAATTTTGGAAAAGTAGGCACAAACTAGCTGTCATTTTTCATGAATTTGCAAAGATTTCATTCCCAGTGTTACTGTTCCTGTGACATGCAAATATATTAATGCGTATCATTAGTCTAAATTGCCATTTAGACAGCTAATGCCGACAGTCTCCTGCCATCAATTAGTCTGTACCCACCCAACACCCTCTAATTAAAGTACGGAGATCATGGTTCCGACTTCCGAGACATCTCTACCGCGTTTCATAAATTATAACATTTATCATTTCATACAACAGTATACATCACAGTTGACTTGTTTATCAAAAACTTGATTAGCACGGGATTAACTTTTTTGGTATTCATATATTTTCCATGATTTTATTGACTCCAATGAATTTCATTTGTTTTGGAGCTACTTGCTATTATAAGGGAAAGCAACGAAGAAAGTCCAAACCTGTTATAAACAAAATAGGATCCTTTTGTATTAATGTGTGGAACTCTATTCGGTACAAAATTAAAAATTGTTTTGCCCATAGTAACCCTTCAACTTTATGATTATTGAGGAATAGCTTTTCTTGTTGCTGTAAACAACAATAAATATATTCTTGAATAAAAAGACAGCTTTAATTAAAATTCTTGCCACTAGTAATCCTCATATCCTTACCAAACCAAAACTAGCCTACTGTCAAACAGGACGCACAAGCTGTTGGAAGTCAACGTAAACGGGAATCTAAATTTAAATTTTTTGGCTTAAAACTGTAGTTCAGAATATTTCGTAAAAAATGTGGTTTGCATTTTTGCAACTTCAACAATTTTTGCAAAGCAAGTGCAACATCCCATTTATCTACGACAAAACAAACAAGAGCTTTAAACTCAATCTTGCCAAAAAATATGCATTTCATTGGACAAATCTTCAATTTGCTTTAATTTCAATTGTAAGCATTTACCGCATAATAGCCTATCTTCAGTGTAGCCAAAAGGAAGCTCTAGCTGCCGGAATGACTTTTGAAGTTTACATTATGGACATCATGTATTTTACCTGTACAGTTATTTACTTGTCTTGTGCGTGGACAGTTCAATTCAGAAGCGATGACGCCGTTTGGTTTCTTAATCAAATGATACGTTTAAAAACTAAAGCCCGTAAGCTTAGCAAACTAATCTGCTGAAAAAATGTATATAAAAATTAGTAAAATATTTTGGTTTCAGAACTGCTCAGCAAGGAAATCACTGTGCAAACACTGGTTATAATTGGTTTGGGAACCAGTGCTTTTGTAATGCCAATTGCATTAGCTTCTCTGCCATTGGTTCTTGGAGAAACACCAACAAATATTCTGCTCCGTATCTACTTACCCCACTTTGTTATGAAGTATTATTGGATTGAAACTTTACTAAGCTCATTGTTTTGGTTAAACATTGGCTATTTGGGAAGTACATACGTGCTTCAAGTTGCTGCTATATTACTTTTGGTATTATATGAAACTAAGTACATGTTGAAGCCAGGCTACAAAATTATGCAAGACGAAGAACTAGTATTAAATAAATTCTGGCAGCGAAGGCAAAAGAAAGTGAAAATTGACAACAAAGTCATTCAAGTGTTACCAGTTATCAAAGCTACCGTTCAAATTGAAAGATTAAAAAAAGCTGTTAAAATCTTAAACATGTTTCCAACTGCTTTGACAACGTATCGGCAAACCGCTCTGATTTACAAGTCGTTTCAGTGTTTTGGAGATGTAGCCTTTCCTTTGTTAATATTTGCAGCATTTTTGATGAACGTTGTAGCCACTTATGTCTGTGTAAAGTTGAATGATAAACTACCAGCCATATTAATTGCAATGTTTGCTCTGGTCAATGTTACAATTGCGGTAAGTATTGTAGTTTGTTATGACTTCTCTTGCGTGGTGATCAAAGAGGTAGACAAATTCCAGAATTTTTGGAAAAAGAAGTTGATCAAGAAGGCAAATCAGATGCAGTTTTGTACCTGCAAAAGAATACAAATTTGGGTGGGACAGTTCTACCCAATTCATGAGTCAAGTGCATTGGAGCATATGATGCGTGTAGTGGATAAAACTACTGATGTTCTATTAATGTAAGGCAAACATATTTGCAAAACTTTGACCTAAAAATTCTTTTTAAAAACGTTGCAAGGAAATTTTAAAGACACAAGCCTTTGTCAATACATTTCCCAGTCATAGATTAACTTTTGTTGTAGCTTAAATAATTTAAATGTTAATCATGCAATCAGCAGCATAATGCTTGACAAGTCAAAAAGTTAACTTTTCTCTTTTTCAATAAAACCGAGTATTTTCCCAAACAGAAAATTATTTTCAGCAAACCTAATTCCATCACCCAAACTGTCTGTTCATTAATTATATTGATTTCTTGATTGGGTGTTATTAAAAACTGGGGAGTTGTGTTGCGTTTTTTCATATATGCAATCGCTAAACTTTGTAAAAATAATATAAAGCGAGAAAAAGTCAAACGCTGCTTGTCAGTTGCTACACAACAGAGAGCTTTACACTCAGAAAGTTATACTTCCTTCAAACTAAGAAACTTAGTTTGTAAAATATGTGGTTTGCATTTTTGCAACTCTACCAATTTCTGCAACGCAGACACACACTTACTTTTATTTATAACAAAAACATTTCCAGATTTCAGTTAAATCCCGGTAGGAAATTGATATATCACTGGTTCAATTTTCAAATATATTTGTTAACATTAATCACCATACATCACATAGTAACATATCTGAACTACAGTGAGAAGGAGGTACAAGCCATGGGTAAAACAGCCGAGAGCTTTATTATTGATATAATGTATTTTAATTGCTGTATCGTTACCTTGGCTTGTATTTGGGCAAGCGAACGTCGACGGGATGAAGCCGTTTGGTTTTTAAACCAGTTGATGAGTTTGAAAACCCAAGCCCGTAAGTTCAAACACAAACACATTTTTTGTATACTTTATTTCTTTGAGAAAAGTTTGCGCATTATTTTGTTGGTTTATAGAACTGCGGAGCAGAAAAATTACCACGGAAACCTTAGTAATGTATTCTTTAGGCAGCGTGGGTGCCATCATGCCCTTAGCTGTGGCTATACTACAATTTGTCATTGAGGAAACTCCAGCAAACCCAATTTTGCGTTTTTATTTACCTGACATCATTTTGCGTTCCAAGTTGGTTGAAACAATACTTTGTTCTCTGTACATGCTGATTACTGCTTACTTTGCATGCATTGTAAATTTGCAGATTGTTGCAATTGTGGTACTGGTACTGGCAGAGTATAATTTTATGGTGAAACCAGGATATGAATTCAGACAAGTTGGTGAAAACAGAACTCTTCTCCAGGCTGTGCTTACCACATTTGATAAATTAAGAAAAGCAAAAAGAAAAATTAGAGTAAAACGTGTGCCAGCTTTACCCAAAAGTAGAAAAACTGTTCATATAGAAAAACTACAACGGGCATTTAAAGTTATCATCAGTTTCCCTAAAGCTTTTACTACATACCAAAAAACCAACTTAATTTGCTGCTCTTTTCAGCGCTTTGGAGATGTACTTTTTCCTGCCATGCTATTTGGTGCGTTTTTAATAAATGTGGTTTGTACATTTGTCTGTGTCCGTTTGAATGACACCTTTCCCCTGGTTTTAATTGTCATGTTTGCTTTTGTCAATATTACCATTGTACTTAATACCGTGGTTGTCTATGGGTTAGCTGGAACAATTTCCCAAGAGGTGGATAAGTTTCGCCAATTTTGGAAAAATAAACTGTTTAAAAGGTCACATCAGAAGCAATTTTTAACTTGTAAAAGAATTGCTTTTTGGGTGGGAGGCTTTTATGCGATGCATGAATCAAGTGCTTTGGAGCATTTGATGAAAGTTGTAGACGCCACTACGACAATGCTTTTGGTATAAGTTATACCATATAACTTTAAATATAAATTGCGATTTTTGTAAAAGACTTTAAATGTTCACATGTATAAAAAAACTAGCTCTGCATACTAAATTACTATATTACGTTACATTATTCTGTTATAAATTATTATTATATTTATAAAATAAATTAAATTAAACGTTATTCATTTTAATTGTAGTTTCCTTCTCTACGAAATGCTGTCAAAAAGACAAAATGTCACTGTCCCCAACATTTCACATTAAACTATGCATGATGGCAAATTATTTAAACTGGCATTTCAAGCCATTACGGCGTCATCATCATTTAAGCTTATTGCTTTTCACATGTTCAGTTTACTATAAAATGTGCTAATTGTAACCCAAAACCTTCTGAATGTTATAAACATATCGATTGATCGTTTTTGGGTAAGTCATTATAGTTTGATATAACGAACTACTATTTACGCAACAGAATTATCTGAGTCTGAAAAATTGATTTCATACAATTTTTTCAAATGGGACTAACCCACATGAATGCAACGCTACTAGCGTAAATGTGAGCACTACTTTTACTGACACAATCAGAGTATGGTTTACTCTTTTCTCAGCATTGAAAGAAGTAACATATTAGCCATTATTAAGCAAATTATTGTGAAAATAGTCACCAGCAATTGGTTACTATCCTCGGCTAATCATAATAATCTTAACTAGACAAAAAAATAGTATAAAGTGGGAAAAAGTCAAACACTGTTTTCCAGTTGATACACAATAGAGACCCTTAAAATAATAAAAAAAACCATACTTTTACAAATATGTGGTTTG
Organism: Entomobrya proxima; assembly: GCA_029691765.1. Lineage (NCBI taxonomy): Eukaryota > Metazoa > Arthropoda > Collembola > Entomobryomorpha > Entomobryidae > Entomobrya > Entomobrya proxima. The sequence goes on along the minus strand of CM056171.1, from coordinate 12,660,953 downwards.
CATTTTTGCAACTACATCAACTTCTGCAACGCAGACACAAGCTTACTTTCATTTATAATCCAGAAAGTAGCCGATTTCAGTTAAATCCTGGCAAAAAATGGATATATCACTGGACAAATTTGCAAATGTATTTGATTACAATGGTTACCATTTACCGCATAATAACTTATCTGATTTACAGTGAGAAGGAAGTACAATTGATGGGCAGAACAACCGAAAGTTTTATTATGGACATAATGTACTTTAACTGCTGTATCGTTTGCTTGGCTTGCATTTGGGCAACCCAACGTCGACGGCAAGAAGCCGTTTGGCTTCTAAATCAAATTATGTGTTTAAAAAGTCAAGCCGGTAAGTACCAATTTCCTTACCTTTTTTGCATAAAATTTGCGTAAACTTTAAATTTAAATGTTGCCCCTTTTTAGAACTGCTGAGCAGAAAACTTACACCGGAAACTATGGTGATGTACTCTTTGGGTAGCGTTGGTGTCATTATGCCCATTGCTGTGGCTATTTTACCCTTTGTCATCGGCGAAACTCCAGCAAATCCAATTTTGCGCTTTTATTTTCCCGATAGTATTATGCGCTACGAATTGATTGAAACTATACTTTGTTCGTTGTACTGGCTGATTACTGCCTATTTTGCGTGCATTGTAGATCTACAGATAGTGGCCATTGTGGTGCTTGTAATGGCCGAGTATAAATTTTTGGTGAAGCCTGGCTACGTGTTAGGACGAAGTAATGAAGGCACAAACATGTTCGAAACTGTACTGACCCAAGTTAATAAATTTAAAAAAGTAAAATCGAAAATAGGTGTGAAAGAAGCGCAACCTTTACCCAAAAACCAGCAAAACTCCAACCAAAATAAATTGCAGAGAGCAGTTAAAATCATCATCAGTTTTCCTAGAGCTTTGCGTACTTACCGCAAAGCTACTTTAATTTGCTGCTCTGTTCAGCGCTTTGGAGACGTGGTTTTTCCTGCCATGATATTTTGCACATTTTTAATGAACGTTGTTTCCACTTTTGTCTGTGTCCGTTTGAATGACACCTTTCCTATCGTTTTAATTGTTATGTTTGCTTTTGTCAACATTACCGTTGTATTTAATACTGTGGTTATCTATGGGCTTGCTGGTACAATTTCCAAAGAATGTGACAACTTTTGCCAATTTTGGAAAAGTAAACTGTTTAAAAGGTCACATAAGAAGGAATTTTTAACTTGTAAAAGAATTGCTTTTTGGGTGGGAGGCTTTTATGCGATGCATGAATCAAGTGCTTTGGAGCATTTAATGAAAGTTGTAGACGCCACTACGACTATACTATTGGTATAGATATACGATATGACTCTGTTGAAACATAAATTGCAATTTTTGTAAACGGCTTTAATTGTTCTCACAATTTAAATGAAAACCAGCCTTGTATACTAAGTTTCTGTATATTAATGTCTATTAAAATAAACGCTGCTGGTGTTAAAAACATCAAAATGTCACACTGGAAAATATGTGTGTAAAATGTAATAAAAGTTTAAACTGTTTTTTGAAGAATTTTAATTCCTTGACACTTTGAACTAAATTATCGTTTTACCAATTATTTAAATTGCATTTATTTTGAACCCAGACCTATGAACAAAATTGCCATATTTTAAATCATAGTCAATGCAAAAATCGGTTTTTACCCCATTTCCTAAAAAGTTGTAAGAGAACAACGCTGCTAAGAAAATTCTCTGAAAAAGTTTCCTAATTTCAATTAAAAATGTGGCGCTCACTTTTAACCGTCCAAAAGCTAATTCAGAAACTGCGCCCCCTTCTCATAATCTACTCTGATGAGTTGGGCTTTCACCAAAACATCGAAGCCAAGAAAAAGCTAACTTTGCGTTTAATCGACTACAACCTTTTGTTTTGCATATTTGCCAGCTTTGCAGGGTTAGTAAAAGTGCTCAGCGCTGAAAGTAAGCTCAACCCGGAAACTGCCACTCCCGAGGAAATCAAAGCTGAAACCCAAAAGTTGGTTTTGGGCGCTGTATTTTTCATCTTGTTTTTCTGTTTGTTTACCATTTGCTACGCAGCAGCATGGAGTATGAAAAATCGTCTAAGCAGTGGCGTATTTATGATCCGACAAGCGCAAGGCATTGAAAAGGCAAGAAAAAGGAACCCCAAGGCATTTACAGTTATTCCGAGCAAAAAGGAAGCCGCAATTTTTGGTGGATTGATGTACAACTTGATGTTTGTCTGTTTTATCGGCTTAGCGGCTATTACAGTTTTACCAATTACCAGCATAAATAACCCGGGACATGTAATCATTTCGTGGATACTGCCTTCTGAGTTTCTTGCAAATCATCCGTATCTTCACCGAGTTCTTGCCTCAACCTACATTGGAATTTCTGGGTATTTTGTGGTCATTGTAGTATCCCAGTGTTTTTGCTTAATTACTGCGGTGCTTTACGAATGTCGGTATATTCTTTTGCAAAGTTATGACCCAACTGAAGAAGTGAACATGTACGGACCCAAAAAATTCGCTGAGTCATTTCATCGCCATTATATAATTTACACGAAGTACGATTTATTTGTTAGGGAAATTAACAGCTTTGGCTTTGTCTATTATCCGGGCATTATGTTAACTGGGTTTGTAATTAATGTGGTGACAACCATGATTTGTATGAAGTATGATTTGCCAGGGTTATTAATGCTGTTGTTTTTGGGCTTTGATGCTGTGACGTATATTGCTACTGGAGCTGTTCACAGTTTTGCAGTTGTACCACAAGAGTCAAGTGATCAGTTTCGGGAGCATTGGCATTTAAGACTGTATTCAAAACTGCAGAGGTGTCAGCTAAGGGCTTGCAGACCAGTGACAATTTATATTGGAGCGTTGTTTCCTTTACAGCGATCCACTTTGCTGAACACAGTTAACGAGGTGGTAAATTATGTGGTTACTTTGTTGTTGATGGATGAATAGGAAAGTTAACATTAAAATTTAAAATGTAGTTGAAAAAGCTTGGGGAAATGTTTACTATTATTGTAAATTTGTGTGAAAAAATATTGTATTTTAATTGTCCTTTGAAAGCGCTTGTTTAAATATCGCATTGGCGTTGTAGTTACACGGCTTAATTCTTTTGGCTTACTTGTACGTATTGAAATTGATTAATGAATGAAATATGTGCAAATGTTTGACTAGACACACTTTTCAGCGTTTTTGTATATAAATACTACTGATATATCTATGAAAAAATAAAATGTATTCCATTGTCTGTATTTAATTAAAACAATGTTCACCAAAAGTTTTACATTTAGCTTGAAATGTGAAATATGCTAAATCAGTAAATGTAAAAAAATGCGATTGTAATTTTGAGATAATATTTGAAATTTAGATAAGCTGCCGTAATTAACTTTAACATATTTCATACGTTAGTAACTTCAATAATTATCTCATGTATCAAATAATTCAAACTGGTAAGTTCATCAGTCTAAACAACATATTATGTACCGTGCAAACAATTGTAATAAACCTGCTAATAAAAAATAAATCGTACTTTTATCTTTCCCCTACCGTATAGATTTATTATGCATAGTTAAAAGCCACTTTCACCGGCATAATATTTATTACATTTTATTTAGCAAAAAGAACAGTTAAAGAGAGTCAGTTGTCAAAAAATAAATGTTTGATAAGTTTATTAAAGCCAAAATGTTTTCTTTTTCATCATTCCAATTTATCATGAAATATCAGCGCTTTCGGCACGTTCTGCCATGGCTTTTCTTGCATTTTTGTTAAACGTAGTATGGGATTTATGTCAAACTCAACAACGTATTTCCAGTCATTATAATTACTACGTTTACTTGAGACTTTTTATGTGTATAGACTTTGTTTTGGGTACCCAAATTGTGAATAAATTTTGAGAATTTTGAAACCTCAGGCATTTAAAGAAAATAAATCAGCTGAAATTTCTAACGCCTATGTCTCCATATTGCTTTCAAACTTTGCTTGATAACGACAAATTACACATGATGACAGGGTGTCAGCAAATCAACTTTGCAAGGTGTATTTTGGTATATCAACGCGGTTACCTGATTTTGACAATTTTTAAAAATATTTAAATTATGGCCTTACCATTTTGCCTTTCTTCATTAACGTGATTAATGAAGATTGACGATTGGCATTTAAGAAAAACTTTAGAAAATTGGCTAATTGCTTTATGATTATATTAGGTCATCGTTAGATTGGTTTCATATAATATGACTATGATTATTTTTATTATTGAGGTATTAACAAATTCATCAACGTCAACAGTTTTTAAAGGCTGATATTAACTTGTCAAGACTTTTTAAACCCCACAAAATAAGTTTGCTGGGCTTGTCATTTCTTAATTAAAAGTCTTGCCACCGAAACCCTCATAACCTTTCAAAATACAACTCTGTCACTGCCGACCTGGATGCAGAACCATTGGAGATATAACTTCAACAAAGCTTAATGTATTGGTTTGCAAATTTGAAACAGAAAATTTTCTTAAAATGTGGTTTGCGTTTTTAAAACTTCAACAACACTTGCAAAGCAGGTACAGCTTACCATTAGTCTACGACAATACTAGCGGGCGATTTAAGCTAAATACCGCCAGGAAGTTTATCTTCCATTGGTCAAATCTTCAATGGACTTTAGTTTCGGTGGTGTGCGTTTACCGCATCATAGCGTATCTCCGCTATAGCAAACAAGAAGCTCTGGCTGCCGGAATGACGCCTGAGAGCTATATTATGGACCTTATGTTCTTGACTTGCGGCATAATTGGCATGTGTTGTGCTTGGACAGCACAATTTCGAAGTGACGAGGCTGTTTGGTTTATTAACCAATTGATGGGTTTGAAAACTAAAGCGCGTAAGTTGTACAAAACAAGCTGAACGTTTTTACGTAAAGATTTTAAATCAAAGTTTTTTTTCAGAACTACATAGCAAAAGGATCAATATGGAAACTTTGGTTATTGTTGGTGTAGGAGCTAACGGTTTGACTATGCCAATTGCCCTAGCTGCTTTGCCTTTTGTTTTTGAAGAAACACCAACAAATATTCTGCTCCGTATCTACTTACCCCACTTTGTTATGAAGTATTACTGGGTTGAAACCATACTGAGCTCATTGTTTTGGTTAATAATTGTTTTTTTGGTAAACACATTAGCACTTCAGGTGGTTGATATACTAATTCTCGGAATGTACGAAACTAAATACATGCTGAAGCCGGGTTACAAAATGTTTGAAGATGAAGAAGCTCCAAATTCATTTGAATTAGCAATAAATAAAATCCTGCAGCTAATACAGAAGAAAAAGAAAAATGACATCAAAGTCATTCAAGTATTACCAGCAAAAAAAAAGTAAACTTGAAAACTTTAGAAAAGCTGTTGAAACTACAAACAAATTTCCATCCGCTTTGAGAATTTATCGTCAGACAGCTTTGTTATGCCGATCCCTTCAGCAATTTGGAAATGTGGCTATTCCACTATTACTATTTAGCGCATTTTTGATAAATGTTGTAGCCACTTATGTCTGTGTAAAGTTAAATGACAAGCTACCAGCCATTTTGATTGCAGTGTTTGCTTCGCTCAATGTTACAATAGCGGTAAGTATTGTGTTTGTTTATGGGTTTACTTGTGTGATTCTCAAGGAGATGGACAATTTTCGGAACTTTTGGAAACAAAAGTTGATCAAGAAAGTAGATAAGTTGCAGTTTAGGACCTGCAAAAGAATTGGATTTTGGGTGGGACCCTTTTATGCCATTCATGAGTCAAGTGCATTAGAGCATATGATGCGCGTAGTAGATAAAACGACGGATGTTCTATTGATGTAAGACAATGTAAAATCTGGAATTAAAATTTTAAGCAAATTTGAATACACCAGCCATTTTGTTGAACATCAGCGCCGTTATTCGGGGGAAACTCTAAATTTCTGAATACTGGTCACTTCTTGACGCAATCGGCCTACAAAAAATGGTTAATGGTAAATGTACATGACACATGTATAAAACTGTCACAGGTAGAGCGTACTGACCCGCTCAAACCAAAGAAAGTACTTTTGTTAGAATATTTAAATATACATAATCCAGATATACTGGAAAAATATAATATTGTGAGCACCAATAGTTGTAATGAGTATAAACAAAACAGTATCCGTAAACAGCATGCAATATATCCATTTTATTTGTGTATTAATGAGTATTCCAAATGCATACAATCCGTGTTACAAAATAACTATACTCAATATGCGGACAAAGAATAAAGATGAACATCTCAACATGATAAAGATACGTGTAGTGTTCTCAAGAGTAAAAAATATAAAAGAGATGTTGAAGTGAGTATTTTACTTTCTACCTTGTTAGTTTTTATCTAAATGACGAAAGCACAACAGTGCAACATTTTTTCTCCCAGAAAGTGCTAACACTGTGCACTTTTCAGAATCGGTACGATTTACTGGTTTGATTTAATGTTAACTAATTATTAATATTTTTATGAACCCTGAAAAATTGTAAAAATATAGATTATGATGATTTTGTTCTTTTGCTTCTTATCATTCTAATAGGCCTGATGAAGCATTTTATAAGCGAAACTAGTTGTCAGTAAATTCTGATTGACTGACAGTTTAAGGTGTAACGTGCATTATTTATTGCACTCATCTAGATGAACGTCTATTTCTCTTGACATTTTTCAGAACGTCAGAGCAAGAAAGAGGTCATGGAAACTTTAGTAATGGTAGCCTTACTCAGCATTGGAGCCCATTCCAGTATGCAATGATACCCTTTGTCATTAATGAAACATAACTTTACACTTGTATCATAACCATTTTTTTATGAAATATTTGCCCTTTGGTCACGTGCTTTTAACTGCCATGGTTATTTCTCTGACATTTTTGTTAAGCGTATTATGTGATTATGTCAAACTGAATAAGGTATTTCCAGCCATTTTAATTGCTACTTTTACTTGCAACAATGTGTCACTCACAATTTTATAAATCTTTTACGTGTATATATTTTGTCTTGTGATTACCCAAGAGGTAGATAAGTGTTGAAGAAAACTGTAGATGTATTTTTGGTATAATAAACAAGTATTTGGAAAATGGCTACTTTAATTGTAAAAATGTAAATTAAATTGAATGACGTTTAAGCATTTCACATTTTTCTGTCAAACTTTGTCTGCTAGATGATGACAAATTACATGATGACAGCGTGTCAGCAAATCAAGTTTGTAATGTGTATTAATGCCTTTACCTGTTTTTGTAAAAAATATATAAATATTTTAATATTGGCCTTTCTTGATTAACGTGATTGATAATGAAGATTGCGAATTGGCATTTCTTGCCAAGAACAATTTAAGAAAATTGGCTAATTGCTTTATGATTTTATTAGATCCTCATTCATAACAAAGATTTAAACTATGATTATTTCTACCAATGCAATTAAGACTTTAGCAAACTCCTTAATGTCAACAGTTTTTAAAGGCTGATATTAACTTGTCAAGACTTTTGAAACCACACAGAAAGGTTTGCTGGAACCTCATAACCGTTATGAAAACAACTAACTAACCGTTGACTAAGTCACTGCCACACTGGATACAGAAGCCATTGGACATACGACTAGAACAAAACTTCATTTATTGGTTTGCAAATTCGAAACATAAAATTTTCTAAAAATGTGGTTTGCCTATTTACAACTTCAAAAACACTTGCAAAGCAGGTACAGCATACCATTAATCTACGACAAAACTAGCGGGCGATTCAAGCTAAATACCGCCAAGAAATTGATCTTCCATTGGACAAATCTTCAATGGATTTTAATTTCGCTGGTGTGCATTTACCGCATCATAACGTATCTCCGTTACAGCAAGGAAGAAGCTCTTGCCGCGGGAATGACATCTGAGAACTATATTATGGACATCATGTACTTTACCTGCTGCATAATTGCCGTGGCGTGTGCTTGGACAGTACAATTTCGAAGCGATGACGCCGTTTGGTTTATTAACCAATTGATGGGTTTGAAAACTAAAGCGCGTAAGTTAAACAAAACAAAGTGAAAGTTTTTATCTATTTTTTTAAATTAAAAATATGTTTCTGTTTCAGAACTACAAAGCAAAAGGATCAATATGGAAACTTTGGTTATTGTTGGCGTCGGAGCTAACGGTACGACTATGCCCATTGTCCTAGCTGCTTTGCCTTTTGTTTTTGAAGAAACGCCAGCAAATAGTTTGCTCCGTCTCTACTTACCCCATTTTGTTATGAAGTATTACTGGGTTGACACAATACTGAGCTCACTGTTTTGGTTCATACATAGCTTCTTGGTAAACACTTTAGTACTTCAGGTTGTTGCTACAGTAATTCTCGTATTGTACGAATCTAAGTACATATTGAAACCGGGTTACAAAAATTGTGAAGATGAAAAAGCTCCAAATTCATTCGAATTAGCAATAAATAAAATCCTGCAACTAATACGGAAGAAAAAGAAAAATGACAACAAAGTCATTCAAGTATTACCAGCAAAGAAAAGTAAGCTTGATAAATTGAAAAATGCTGTTGAAACTACAAACAGATTTCCATCCGCTTTGAGAACTTATCGCCAGACAGCTTTGATATGCGAATCTGTTAAGCGTTTTGGAGAGGTGGCTATTCCTTTATTAATATTTAGTGCATTTTTGATCAATGTTGTGGCTACCTACGTTTGTGTAAAGTTAAATGACAAACTTCCAGCCATTTTGGTTGCAATGTTTGCTTTGCTTAATGTTACAATTGCGGTAAGTATTGTCTTTGTTTATGGGTTCTTTTGTGTGATTCTCAAGGAGATGGACAATTTTCAGAACTTTTGGAAACAAAAGTTGATCAAGAAGGTAAATCAATTGCAGTTTAGGACCTGCAAAAGAATCGGATTTATGGTTGGACCCTTTTATGCCATTCATGAGTCAAGTGCATTAGAGCATATGATGCGTGTAGTAGATAAAACGACCGATGTTCTATTGATGTAAGGCAGACACTGTAAAATCTCGCATTTAAGTTTTAAACGAATTTAAATACACCAGCCATTTTGTAGAACATCAACGCCGTTACATGAATTTGGAAGAAACTAAATTTTTGATACTGACCGTTTCTTGACGCAATCGACTTACAAAAATGGCTAATTGCTTTAATAATATCCTACATACATTTCATATCCAGAACATAGACAACTTAAATGTTTAAGTCTTCATAAAAAATTTTGGCTTTCAATTAAATAAACATGTTTGATAAATCCAACGTATTATTACTGCTTTCACTGACGTTATATTAATTATATCAATGATATTATCACAAAATAATTGAAGTAACGCAATCGTGTAAGAAAATTGAATGTCTAAAAATATATCTGTATGAAAATAAATAGTATTTTGTTTGTACCAAAAAAAGCAAAAACCTTGAAAGGGTTTTGTGCAATGAATTTACATTGACGGAAGCAAGGTTGAATGTTGATATACTTGATATAGGTATGCATATGTACCAAAATAGTTCATCTAAGCAACCTTCCTTTTGGCAGCATCATGACGGAAATTAAAAGAAAATGCAACATGAACTGACAAATTAGTTGTTACAATTTTAGTGCATTTCTGAACAATTTTTCTGTTTCTTTTCGAATCACTTTCTAAAAGCTCTTTGAAGAACGCAGAAAACATTTCTTTTAATCCCAAGCACAATCACTACTGCCATTATCATCATGTGGTCAGCTCATATTCGCATTATCACACTTATGGGTCGCCTATCAGGCTTGCCCGTAAATCTCGGATTCAACCCGGAGACAAGAAAATATCAAACCACATCTAAAATACACAAGTGGTACATCTTCATTTTAACCCAGTTACTTCAAACATTTCTCGTTACATTTGGGCGAATGGCTTACTATGCAATGTCAGATCCGACATCATCCAAAATGGATATTCTAGATTTTATCTTGGATTTGCTAAACTGGACAATTATAATGATTGCTATTGCCTGCTTTTACACCATGTTTAAAAAGAATGTTCAAATTGCTCAAACTTTGAACTACTTTTTAGAAAACCGGCAGCAAAAAACCACGGGTAAATATGTACATTAATTTTTTTAATTCTTAAAATTTAAAGGCTATTCCCATTTACTATATCGGTATCTGATCATTTTGGTTTATTTGCTTTTTAGCGAAATCAAAATTGGACATTTTGTCTCTTTTTCAATACCTCTTTCTTATTGTTGCTTCAGTATCTGTATTTTCATCCGCTTGTGTTTCCATCATAATTGAAAACATGTGTTGGCACACTATCATGCGATTTTATTTACCCAGTGCTATCTTCAATAATATATTTTTGGAGCGTACGATTTGCTTCATTTATGTAAATGTATTTGGATTCTACTCCATATTTCAAACAGTACCAATTTTGATCACCATTTTTATCGGTATTGTCAAGGCATGGGAAATGATGCAACAACTTGCAACAGGAAATAGACACTTTGCAGATTTTCTCAAGTTTAGAAAAGACCTTGCGCAATACCGACGGAGCTACATAATATGGGAGAAAGTTTTGTACTGGAATTATGTACTGTTTCCAGCTTCTATTTGTGCTTGTATTTTGATGAATGTGGGCTCTACATTTTTGGCGGTAAAGTATCACACTGATTTGCCCATTTTGGTTCTGCTGATGCTAATTGGCATGGCTGTGGCCACTTTTTTCCTGATGGCTGTTCCGGAGTTTTGCGCATTAAAAGTGAAAACAAGTTTTCAGATATTTTATGATCATTGGAGTAGAAGGCTTTTTGGAAAATATAGGAAAAGGGCTTTTTGGGCTATATCTCCGATTGAGGTGAGAATTGGGCCGTTTTTTAATTTGCAGTCGGACACAATTTTGACGCAAATGTTTAAAATGACGGATATGGTAGTTACGCTGCTACTGTCTTAGTCTATGAAGTGTGTGTATATAGGTAATGTACATGGAGAAAAACTTCAGGATTAAAATGTAAAACTTGAAGCATAATGGAAATATCAAAGCACCTCTTATAATCAGTCTAAGAACATAGATTTGAAATAGCAAGAAATAAAAATAATAGTGAAATTAAAATAAACATTGCTATTTGAAAAATAATTTGATTTGGCATATGATGAATAATTAACGTTTAAGTAAATTCATATAAAACTAATTTGTCCTGAAATCACCACTATTTGCTATATACGGTTTCCAAAACTAATAACTTTGTAAATATAGTTTACCCACCAGTCAATGTGTTAAAAAATGATTTATATCTCCTTCTAACTCTTAGGAAACAGATTGGTTGCTATTGCCACTAATCTTTATCTGAAGCAGTTAATTTGTCAACATTTTTTGTAGATTTTAATACAGATATTATAGCTTGTGACAACAAATATATAACAGTTGTGTTTCAAAAGCGCTACTGGAAGTAGTAATTAGCCAATAGAAAAATTATATATTGAAATATTACACGCATTAATTGCTGCGTAACTCCTTAAATTCCCATCAATACATTTTTGGCTGTCAGATAAATAAAACTATTTGATTAATCTAATATATAATTATTGCTTTCATTTTTCTTAACAGTCACCCACGCTCGGGAATCTTTTCAAATAATAGATAAATTGACGTTTATCATTATTTCACAAAATTATTCATCTAATGTTACGAAAGCAATAGCTTGATCAAACTGACGCATGACACTAAATTTTTCCGAAATGTTTAATTTTATGACAGTAAAACGTTACCAGTCAGCTCAATTTGCGTAGAAACTTTGTCGGTCGTATATAAACGCTCAATGGCAAAGAATATATTTCTTTAAACATTACTAATTACCCGTGCGAAAAAAGCCAAAAAAAATGGTTTATATGCAATGCAAGTATTGTGACATAAATAGAGTTAAATCTGCATATGTCATATACGCACCAAAATAGATCATCTAAGAAACCTTCCTTTTGGCAGCATCAAGGTGAACAAATAAGTGCGCAATTACCACTCTGACGCTATTTTACGCAGAACGGACACAAAATATAATTTGCGTGACGCAAAAATAGCAGTTAACTTTTTCCAAGTATTTTCTTCCCGTTTTCTGCATTGCTTTCCTCAAGCTCTTTGAAGAAAGTAGAACGCATATCTTTAAGTCCAAACTACATTACCATTTGCATCATGTGGTCAGCTCATATTCGCATTATCACACTTATGCGTCACCTCTCAGGCTCTCGCGTAAGCCTGGGTTTTAACCCAAAAACAAATAAGTACCACACCTCGTCAAAAATCTGCAAGTGGTACATATTTATTTCCTCCCAGTTACTTCAAACATTTGTCATTACATTTGGGCGAATGGCTTATTATGCCATGTCGGATCCGGAAACATCAAACTTGGACATTTTGGATTTTATCTTGGATTTGCTAAACTGGACAATTACAATGATTGCTATTGCTTGCTTTCACACCATGTTTCAGAAAAAGGCGGAAATTGCTCAGACTCTGAACTACCTTTTAGAAAACCGTCAGCACAAAACAATGGGTAAAAATTTGCATTTCTCATATTAACAAATTTGCTACTTAAACTTACTAATTGTTTATTTTAATTTTAGCCAAATTGGACATTTTGTCACTTTTCCAATACATTTTTCTTATTGCGGCTTCAGTTGCCGTGTTCTCCTCCGCTTGTGTTTCCATCCTAATGGAAAACATGTTTTGGCATACCATCATGCGATTTTATTTACCCAGTGCTATCTTCAATAATATATTTTTGGAACGCACCATTTGTTTCATTTATGTCAATGTATTCGGATTCTACTCCATATTTCAAACAGTACCTATGTTGATAACCATTTTTATCGGTATTGTAAAAGCATGGGAAATGATGGAGGATTTGTCAAATGGCAATAGGCATTTTGGCCATTTTTTCAAATTTAGAAAAATCCTTGCTAAATACCGACAAAGCTATATAATTTGGGAGAAAATTCTGTACTGGAATTATGTCTTGTTTCCGGCTTCAATTTGTGCTTGCATTTTGATTAATGTAGGCTCTACGTTTTTGGCGATGAAATATCACACTGATTTGCCCGTTTTGGTGTTACTGATGTTGATTGGAATGGCTATAGCCACCTTTTTGATGATGGCTTTTCCCGAGTTTTGTGCATTGAAAGTGAAAACAAATTTTGAAGTGTTTTATGATTACTGGAGAAGGAAGGTGTTTGGAAAATATAGGAAACGGGCGTTTTGGGCTATATCTAAGGTTGAGGTGAGAATTGGTCCGTTTTTTAATTTGCAGTCGGATACAGTTTTGACACAAATGTTTAAAATGACGGATATGGTAGTTACGCTGCTTTTGTCCTAGGGTATGAAATGTGTATATAACTGTTTATTTGTAGTACTGTTTATGTTGTCAACAAAATGTACTGGAAAAAAAATTGGGATTTTTTGCATCTACAACATTACCCAATGGCAATATACTATATAAGTGAAAACGTTTCGTAGTCTATTAAAACATATTGATATGATATAGATTTATGTAGGGCTAAAGAGCCATGTGTTAGAATATTCGAAATAAAAATCATTGCAAATTGTAATATATTGCATATGCGTCTAACCATTCAAAGTACTGTTTCATCTCAGGTAGAATAATATATAAATACTTAAAACATAATGAATGTATCAAAATACTTGTCAAAATTAGTAATGTCATACGTTGTACAAAACAAAAATGTCGTAGAACAAGCAAAAATAGTAAACGAACATGTTGTATTGTATGGTAAATGGCATTGTAACTTGTTTTTAATTACATTTCCAGAAACTTTGCGTGAAAAACCTGTCTGCATGATTTTAACAATCGTTTACAAAAGTTTGCTTTTATAAGCTCTTTATTGTTTCGTCGTTTATCTAACTACGCATTTAATTCACATGTGTTCAACTGTGGTAATTACTTTCGTCCATAATATTTTTCAGACTTTTGGAAAACGCTATTTGGAGAATAATTAGTTAATATACTAGTGACAGATAGCTAACTGACTTCAATTTTCTGAACCTGATTTTTATCCTGTCAAATAATGAAAAAAGGTTTTATTTTAGCAACCTGTCACTACTACTTTCACTTTGTTAAACAGCTTGACAAACTCACTCCCATTCCAAAGAAAATTACACTCCCACGTAATCACCTGATGACATATAGAGTATAGACAACTGCGTAACCATACAAATCATTATTTGCAAATATTTTAGAAAAAATGCCAAGAATGACAATTATTTGCGTGCCCTTTTCAAAAAATAATTTTGGACAAATTATGAAAACGGACAGTCTTCGTAACAGTGTTTATGCGTAATTAGCAAAAAGCTTCTAATTACAGGTTGTCCACGAGAAGAAGGTTGGGGAAGAAGTTTTAGCTTGACAAATGATTAGCAGGTATCATTTACGAATATTCTGATTCAATTTAATTTCACCTGAAAATTTTTACATTTGTAATCAATTTGTAAATGCGTGAAATTTAGTTATTATGTTTATATATGAGACAATTTGAAAATGGTCTCATTATTTTCTAGCTCTCAAGTTTCCCCATCAACCTAGAATTTGATTCCAAATCCCGAAAATATATAACCAACTCTAGAATCTCCAAATGGTACATTTTCATTTTCACGCAGCTCCTTCCATTGTTTGCTTTTACTTTTGTTCGCATGCTCTACTACGGAATGCCTGAACCCTCTACGTCCAATTAGACCTGCTCAACTGGTCAATTTCAATGCTGGCCGTTAGTCTGGTTGAGGTGAGAATTGGACCGTTTTTTAATTTGCGACCGGACACTATTTTGGTCACATCTTTCAAAATGACGCGGATGCGGTGATTACCTTGCTTTTGACTTAGTTTTAAAATAGACATTTTAGCAAAAACATTTAACCTGAATTCTTGATTGCTTGAATCTTATGATAGTATGATAATTTGTAATTCTGAGTCCGGCGTCTAGTTATATCATAAAGCCATATAAATTATAGTTACCAAATTGTTCAGAGTAGTTCTCTTCTCAAAAATATGTGACAAAATTTAAGGTTCAAATATACTGAACCGAGCACTTTCTTAATTATTAATTCTCCTTGTTGGATAAGCATTTATATTGCTATCCTAACTTAACTTAGCAAATTAAAAACTCGCCCACGGATCCAAATACCTGAACGGTTTTAAGGTTACGCCGTGCTAGTCGACATTTGGTCTACCTAATTAAATATTTTAGCACGAGGAAAAAATATGTATTACATTTAGTAAGCTTGTATTCTGTGGAAGAACGAAGAATAAAAATTGATACAAAATAAAATGATTGCCTAATCTAATTAACTTTTTTCCCATTTTTCTTCACGCCTGGTCAAGTTTTCTTGATTGTTTTTCAAAGAAAAAGTAGAACTGGGCGTTGGCCTGTATGTTTTTTCCAGAGCACCTTCACACCTCACAAAGGTCAATACTTGAAGTACTCAACAAAAAATAAGTTTCCAAAATGTGGTTTCATTTCTTATTTTTTCACAAACATTTACAGCGCCGCTTCGGCCTAAAATTTGTCTACGACCCTGAAATTGGCAAGTTTCGAAACAACCCAAAAAGAAACTATGCCTATTACTGGACTAGTCTTCAGGTGGTTTTGATTTGGCTTATTAGTCTTCATTTCATTTACAACTTTATGAAGGCAAGTGATGCAGAGGTTGCGGAAATCGGATTTGAAAACTTGATCATGAATATAATGTACTTTACTTTGACAACACTTTGTGGGGCTTGTATATACGCCTGGGAGTTTAAGCGTAAAGAGACAATATTTTATTTGAATCAAATGATGAGTTTGAAGAAACCCGAGGGTAAGTAGAAATATTTCAAAAATATAAGAATTTTATTTGAAAATTTGTACATTTTGTTGCAGATTTCAAAAACAAGGAACTTTCACTTGAAGTATTTGCCATGTACAGTCTTGGAGCTTGCTGTGTCATAATGCCGCTTTCTCTTGCTGCATTAGTCTTTGTATTTGACTCCACTCCTGCAAACTTTCTTTTGCACGTCTACTTACCAAAACTTATAATGGAAAACTATTGGGCTGAAAAGATTCTCAGCGCGTTGTACTGGATTGTTCATGGCTACTTTGCAGTATTTCCTTTTGTGCAGCAAATTGCTGTGGTAATTCTGGTACTGTATGATTCGAAACATATGGTGAAGCCCTGCTACGATCAAAATATTGAAGAAGCTGTTCCCGTAACAAATCCGTTTAACTTTACAGTGTTAAAAAATTTGAAGCGGAAAAAGGTAAACGCTGAAGTAAACAGTACTGAAGTTTCTGTAATTCCAGCGACAACAGCTACCAGTACAACGGAACCAGCACCAAAAAAGAAAATCAATCGGTTTAAAAAAGCGGTACAAATTACCAATAAATTTCCTCGCGCTTTATGTGTCTATCGACAAGTTGCTATAATTTACAGATCCTTTCAGGCTTTTGGTCATGTCATGTTTCCTTGTCTGATTTTCGTGGCATTTCAAATGAATGTTGTATGTACGTATGTGGTAGTCAAGCTAAACAACACTTTGCCCACCTTAATTGTGGCAGGTATGGGGATTGTGGATGTATTGATATTTGTAAATACAATGGCAATATATGGATTTGCTTGGGTGATTACTGTAGAGGTGGACAAATTTCGGGAGTTTTGGCAAAGCAAATTGATCAGAAAGGATTTCCAGTTGCAGTTGAGAAGTTGTAGAAGAATTGTTATTAAAATTGGAAACTTCTTTTATTTGCATGAAGCTAGTTCGTTGGCGCATATGATGCAGGTTGTGGATATGACAACAAATCTTATTTTGGTTTAGGAGCATAACAGAATTTTCTGACGTTGAGTTGGGAATAGTCAGGAAAGTAGATTAGGTAACTCTAAAAATTATAGTCAAGTAGAAGTAAACATAATTTAAATCTTGTACTTTGCATTATTCTGTATGTAAATTGAATAATGAATGATGTTTGATAAAATTTACTTTTTTGATACTCAAGTTTTCGCAATTTTGTTTTTGAGTAAAATTTCTATACTTTATAAAATTTGTATCTCAGGTGTGAATTAATTTAAGATATTTAGAGCTAACTAGTATGCCTGTTCATCTAAATTACTTTTTTGCAAAATTGATTGAGGTGAGCCTACGTAACCTTTTAATTAATCCACAAGCAAAACTAACGCGTGTGGAAAAATTAATTATTTAAGTGTTTTTATCCGCGCCATTCGTAACTATCAAGTAGCTGCCTATCTCATTTTACCAGATTTAAATTTCGAATTTCAACAATAAAAAATAGCTTGTTCGAATGGATTGTTACTTTTTCATTTGTCACAACAAAAGTGCGCAAATGTAAACTTTAGTGATTAATTAGTTCGTCGCTGTAACTTTAAATAATTTCTTGGCGTTATCTAATTTATCGTTATCCACTCGTTAATGTACGTCGTCTAAATTTTGCTAAAACAAGCATAACGCGTTGGAATTGGTATGTATGTATGAAACTGAACCATAAGCTGTTAGTTTCAACGACATATGAACATAATTAAAGTTTCAAAAATCAAACATGCTGTGCATGTCTATCCGGAAACGTTATTAAAGAATAAACATTTTTATCAACCTACTAAACAGCGTTACCAAATTAATATTGAAGCACAGTTTTTTGCGCAGGTTTGGAATAACAGTAGAAAATTATATTTTGGGTTGCCGTAAAACAATGTATTGTTAGCCATAATATATTAACTACACGCGCTTTGTACTAATTATGAATAAATTTTTCACAAATTTATAGAATAAATTGGCTACATTAGGCTACAAATTTTCCACTTAGCACAAAACAGTTTCTTGTTCACCTTTCACCTAATAACAGCAAGTATGTGGCAAACTCTAATAAATATCCACAAAGGCCTACAAATCATTCGGCCCTTAAAAGTGGAATATTCCCGGGAAAATTTCCGTTTTCAAGAATCGTTTAGTAAAAAGCAGAAAATTATTTCCTTATTGGTTGACACAAACATCGGTTTAATGTGGATTGCATCCATAATCGGGCTAAATCTCGCATTATCTTCAACTTCACAAGAAACATCAAACTTGAAAGCAATTTTACGTTCTGTATTGCAATTACTCTACGTAATTCTCTTTTCTTTGGCTTTAGCCGCTGCTTGGACTATTCGCTACCGAAGCTCACAAGCCGTTTGGGTAATGAATCAAGGAAAACGTTTTTCTGAAAAACGCAAAAAGCCTGAAAAACTTAGCATTCTTACAGAATTCAAAACAGGTCAGTGGAAGGAAACTCTTTTATTTCAACTTATTGCCCAAAACATCGTGCAAATAGTTTGCGGTGGTGCAGCAATCGTTTTTGCAACTCCTTATTTTAGCAAAAACACACCTGCGCATTTGGTCTTTTCTTGGATACTTCCCAAATATTTCACTTTCCATTCGGATGACTCAAACGGCACAATTTTAATACGGGCCATAATTTGCTCAATTTATCTAGCAATTATTGCCATTCCTGCTGCTGTATTAATTGCTCAAGTTTTGCTGTATATTTGCACGGTTTTGTACGAATCTCAGTTTTTGCTCAGAGCTGGATACAAAAATTTACAAAAACGAGTCACATTTGTCCAAGTCAAACCAATTTACATGCAAGGCCTAATGTTTATCGAAGAATATAACCGTTTTGGCGTACTCTACTTTCCCATTGTAATGCTAATTGGTTTACTGATCAACATTATTACAACTTTTGTTTGCATCCGGTTTCATGGAGAAGTACCAGCATTTCTGATAACCGTGTTTGCTGGCTTTGACATAGGTACAATTATTGTTACTGTTGGATTATACGGATTTACTATGATAAGTAGTGAGGAAAGAGCAAGATTTTTCCAAGTTTGGAAAATTCGAGTGAAAACAAAATCAGAGAAGAAAATGTTCAGGGTTTTGTATCCAATTCAGATAAAAATTGGACCGTTTTTCATTATGCAACGGACTACGATTTTAAATGCTTTTGCTACAATTGTGGATTACACTGTGTCGCTTTTGTTGCTTGAAGAGTGAACATATTTTGGAATTGGTATTTATGAGAATCAGTTCCTATTTTGTTTCCTAATTGTGAAAAATGTACTAAAACCCACACTTTCTCTAGAAATTGTATATACCATTTTACATGTAGGACTCAGTATTCAGCATTTTCTATTGCTAGCTAGGACTAATAGTAAATATAGTATCAAACATATATAAACGATACAATATATCTCGTAGTGTGAAAAGTACACAATTGTTTCATAAACACGCCTGTAAATATTAATATGTTTGTCGTTTATTATGAATAGCTTGTTTATGTGTTTTTGCGCCCACGTAACAATACTTGATCAATTTACTAACCCAACTGGAATTGATGATTATGCAATTAAATCACTTAGTTTGCTAACAGCTAACTGGAATTTAACCAGTTTGTAACTCAGAAAAGTGTTGTTTTGTTTGGATGACATAATAGTAGGGAAAAATATCCAA
Source organism: Entomobrya proxima (assembly GCA_029691765.1). Lineage (NCBI taxonomy): Eukaryota > Metazoa > Arthropoda > Collembola > Entomobryomorpha > Entomobryidae > Entomobrya > Entomobrya proxima. The sequence continues at coordinate 12,641,469 of CM056171.1, read as the reverse complement.
CAGTACATGTAAATACATAAGTCATTCATCCTAACATCAATTTAATTGTAGAGAACCCGGGGATTTTAGATTGCTTATTTTTCACGAAACTTAAATGCTCCAGCAATTAAAACACTTTTAAGTTGATTCTAGTACCTAGTGACTGCTCAAAACGAACTTGAACCTTAAACAGTATCCGTTTTTCCTTGAGCTGGTACGTCACTCTAAAATTCTTCTCTCTCTGAAAACATTTTGCAATCATGTGGAAAACTTTGATAAAACTTCACAAGGGCATCCAGCTCATACGCCCCTTAAAAGTAGAATATTCCTCAAAATCTTCCTGTTTTCAAGAAAATCTCAGCTGGAAGCAATACATAATAGCTCGTCTGGTAGACTTTAACATTATAATATTATGGGCTGCTTCCATAATTGGCCTAAACATTGCCCTTTCCACCACAGAGGAAACTTATTCACAAACCATTTTACGTTGGATTCTTCAGCTTCTTTACGTCATCTTATTTTCCTTGATTATGGCTCTCTCTTGGACATTTCGCTTTAAAAGCACAGAAGCCACTTGGGTAATGAACCAAGGAAAACTTTTCTCCGAAAAACGGGAACAACGACAGAAACAAAAACTCAGATCAAAATTGAAAAACGGTGCTTGGAAAGAAACCCTAATATTTGAAATAGTGGCGCAAAACATAATGTGCATTGTTTGCATTGGCTCACTTCTCATGTTTGCTACGCCATTTTTCAGCAAGCATTCTCCAGCCCATTTATTATTTTCTTGGATACTTCCCGCATATTTCAAATACAGTTCAGAAGACAGCGAAAGTTTGATTCTTAGACGAGCAATCTTCTGTTCAGTTTATCTTGGAACTGTTACCATACCAGCGGCACTGCTAATTGCTCAAGGTCTTCTATACATTTGCACAGTTTTGTACGAAACTCAGTTTATTCTAAAGCCGGGTTATTATAATTTACGAAAAATACCTCCGTTTTTTCAAGCTAAATTGGTATACCAACAGTGTTTAATGTTTATCCAACAATATAACATTTTCGGCGTGGTATTCTTTCCATTTGTTATGTTAATTGGTTTATGTATCAACATCATTACAACTTTTATTTGTATAAAGTTTCACGCCGCTTTACCTGACCTTTTGGTGGCATTCTTTGCAGGGTTTGATATTGGTACTATTGTTGTTACTGTGGGGTTGTATGGCTTTACTAATATCATTACGGAAGAAAGAGAAAAGTTCTTTTTGTTTTGGAAGAACCGATTATCTGGAAAGGTGGAACGGAGAATGTACAAGGCTTTGCTGCCCATAAGGATTGAAATTGGACCGTTTTTTACCATGCAGAGGACAACGCTTTTAAACGCTTTTGCTACTATTGTGGACTATACGGTATCTCTTTTATTGATGTAAAAGTGAAAACTTAAAGATTTCTTGGAAAGTTGTTTTTGAATAAGCTTCAATATTAATGTAAAAATTAAATGTAAATATTGTCGCCTTATAAACTGTTTACTTTAGGCAAACGATTTTTTAAATGTATGGTATTAGGTAATTACAGCCATTGGGCAGTATATGTAACTTTGTGCGTTTCAACAAAATATTGTCTACTTGTATGGGTTGAAGGTCATTAGAGTAAAATTTAAATTACTTTGTTTTTCAATTGCTTGAGGTGCTATCATGTGCAAAATTGTTCTAGAGTGTGATGTGGGTACACAATAATTTAAAACACTCTGAATTGTTCCTAACAACATGATTGCTCCTATATTTTTATTTTAAAACAAGGTAAATATTTTTCACTTCTCAGGTTTATGCCATGTTTTTGAATGGAAAACAGAGTCTACTGATGTGTTTTAGTGTTACAGTAGTTTAATTGCTTCATTCAGGGTTATGACTTGCCAATAAGAGAATAATAAAATGGTTATTGAGCTTTACTCAGTAATGAAAACAAACACAAGGAAATTCACAAAAATTGATTCATATGAAACTTATGAAGCAAACACAACTGAAGCTTCAAAGTGACCCTAATATATTCACCCACTTTGAATGAAATATTCCCCAAGCTGCTTTCATGTTCCCAAAAACCAACTATCTAACAGAAATTCATTGCTCGTCGGCTGAGTTTTAGTACAGCAATTATGATGCTAGTATGAATATTTAATTGGCTCGAGATGGCTATTCTTTTCTTTGCTTTCAGAGAATGTAAACTTAAAACCAATTTTAAGATGAATGTTACAATTGCTCTATATGATGTTTTTCCTGGCTTTCTTTTGAATAAACTCAATGTTTCTCTGATAATATAGCAGCTTGGGTAATGCACCAAGAAGAATATTTCCTAAAATGGCAAAAAACGAAACAATGACAATTGGAACCCTCACGTACTTAATTATTTATAAAAAAACAATTATGAAGTAACAATATATTTTTAGCCGCACAAACGTCTCATAACCATCATAAGTTTTAATTAATACTTTTTTTTTGAAAAATATTATCCTAACTTATAAAAATATGTTATGCAGTAAACAACTTGTCTACGCAGTACTGACCAACAACTATTTACTGCAGTGCAGGTAAAAATTTACGTCACAACAATGCCAGTCTACTGTTTAATAAAATTTTGGGATTGTGATTGCTTTTTCATTCACTCATATAATTCATGTGGACCATAACACGCTATAATGGAACAAAGCATTGCACATATAACCTACCTTTGGCATTATATGAACGAATATAAGATTTTTTTTCTCTGCTTTTTAATTAAATTGAAGAGAGCTTACGAAAGCTTCATTCTGTTCATGTAGCTAAAATGAGTTTTTGTTAGTCTTGTTTTTATTTTTGGCATATTATTTACGTCAAGTAAGTCTCGCATAAAAAATAATGTAGACGTAAGAATGCAGCAAACAAACAAAATTTAATTTTCCAGACGGCCCACGTCTAAAACTTAATCAACACCTTTCCACTTTCTTCTACCAACTTCTAAGACGCTCAGTATAATTTATTCCACCGCTCGGCACCTTTCACTACTTATCCCCATCTTTGTCAAAGCTTAAAAATGTGGGGAGCTTTTATCCGAATTTACCAACTTTTACAAAAGCTAATGCCCCTTAGAGTGGTATACAATCCAGAAAGGCGCTTATTTGTCGAAAATCCGAAAAGATGCTGGCGCTTTTGGCATATCAACGGACAGGTTTATTTAGCCGTGACAATCTCCACTTTACGAATGCTTCATTATCTGCGCTCAAAGAAGGGAGAAAGTGGCTTGACATTTATTGACTTTGTTAACGATCTACTGCTCTGGTCCATCACCGTAATGGAAACAAGCGTTGTCTGGAGCTACTCCAGAAGATGGTACTGTATGACTTGGGCTTTGAACCAGTACATGGGCATGGGAAAACGGGACATTGCAAGTAAACCCAACTCGCAATAATAATTTTTGTAAAATTTATAAACCACTTTTGTAAATCTGTATAATTTTTTAGGTGAAAAGTTGGACTTTCTAACCATTATGCTTTACTCGCTTGTTGGAATCTGTATGTCCTTTCCTGTTGTTTTAGGAGGTTTGCCCTTGCTCTTTGACAATACAACTTGTCACGTAATGGTCAATCTCTACTTGCCGGATGCAATAATGCGCATAAAATATGTAGAATTGGGCATAATGGTTTGGTACTACGTTGTTCACGCGTTTCTTGGCATGCTACCGATTCTGACTATGTTGACTTCTGTGCTAGTCTTGGTTTCTGAAGCGGGCAAAGGAATGAAACAAACATATGCTGAAAAAATGAACGAACCCCCCAAAAATTCGCAAGGATTTAAAAAAGTCGAGCTAAAATTGGTATTCAGCAAAGCCGTGAAAATCTACCGGGCGGAATACATGAAATGGGAAGCTGTTTTGCAATTTGGCTGCGTTATGTATCCTGTTCTGATGCTGGCTGCGTTTATACTCAACGTGGTGACAACATTTGCCTGTCTCAAGCTCTACAATGAGCTACCCGTACATATCATTCTGATACTGGCTGTGGTGGACTTGGCAATTCTGGCAAATACCTGGACATTTCATACCTTTGCCCTGGTGATTGTTAATGATTTTGAAAGCTACTATGAGTTTTGGAAAAAGGAATTGTTCAGCAAGAGAAACAGAGCGGTGTTAAGGAGCTGCATACCAATCAGAGTTAGGATTGGCCAATTCTTATGTTTGGATTCATGCACTTTTTTGGCAACGGTGATGCAAATTGTGGATATGACTGTTACACTGATTCTTGCTTAAACTTAAATTAGCAGAGCACATACGCATACGCTTTAAAAACTCTAAATTGTAAACTTGGAATCCAATTCTAGCATTTAAAAATGTTCATGCAAAACTTTGTAAACTAAGCAAAGAAAAATAAAAAATTATGCCATCAAATTTCAAAAAATCTATTTTCTTAAATGTGTTCAGAAGCTACCTTATACGTCAAACTTTTAATTAAATTACTTTACGTAACTGAAGTTGCTGGAATGTACAAAATTAAATTTTGCCAATGCTGTATTTCTCCAGTTTTTTCTTAATTCATAATTAACTTCTGCTCATTTTGGTCTTGGTTATTAATTTTTTGAGATGGCGTGCAATTTTGGACTTTGGTGTGCCTTAGTATTCAAACTTAATATTTGGCCGTTATATTATCAGCATGGCTTGCACCTTTACTATAATTACGTTACGTAATCTACTTTCCATTTTTTTGCTTACTGGTATATGTAGTGAGTTGTTGGATCTTGGAAAAAATTAAAACTATGAAAGCTTTGCTACAAATTAAGATGAAAGTTGGATCTTTCTTTCTATTTGAGTGAAAGTACATTGCCAACCACATATGCTCAGATGACAGTAACTATGCTGTTAGCTTAACTTGGTAAAAAATATGATTTAATGCTTAAAGTGAAAACGTGTGCTTACATATACCCAGGTCAAGTTACCATAGAATGGAAAAAAGTGAATCCTTACCTATAAAAGTAAAAAGAAACAAACAAATTAGTTTTAAGTTTTGCTAAAATACATAAGTTTTAATTGTAAGCACCAGCAGCAACATATATGTATATATTGTTCCACATTCTGTGAAAGTTCATTAATAGTATATGATTTTCGTGTTACATATGAACCAGCTACCAACTGCGCGTTCAGAAAGCTTACACAACCGAGCTTTCTTTCAAAATTAGATTGCATAACCAGTGTTTTATTATGAAACGCATGCTATACTCCAACCACTTTGCGATTGGTATCAGTATGTGAAAGATTAGATATTAACTTGTTCTGTAATTGAGTTACTTGCAGAGTTATATAATTGCCAGAAATTAGCAAATAAAATGAATTATTACCAAGTTTTATTATAATTGACCAGTTCAATAAACCATAGCACAAGATCAATGACCCATTACAACTTATCATTTTTATTCTGTGAATTTACCTCTAATCAAATGTCAAATAAAATCTAGCATCTCGCCACATTATCATTTCATTACAATTACTACACGCATTTTACAGCATTTGTCAATTAGTATTCCTTCGATGAAATCGTGATTACGCATTAATATCTTCCTCTATGCAAAATCCCGCATTGGCCCCTAATACCCTAGCAAACTGTACGCATACTAATCAACTAAAAAAATCTGCTACAAGTTAAATCCACGCACCCAAATAAAAAAATAACATCCACTTTGTCTAAACCTCCGTAATAAATTCTGTAGAGCTGATGAAGTGGTAAGCTTGTAAATATTAATGTATGCAAAACAGGCAACTCAATTCCGTTACTTTGCTCACGTTCTTAAACATTTCGAATTTCAAATTGGCAAACGATTTTTTCTATATGTCGTACACACGCCCTATTAGCAATCCAAGATTTGTAGCTTACACAAAACCAATCAATGCTAAAGTAAAAAAATATATTTTCAGCTTAGGGCTTCTAGCCTACTCAACTTTATCGTCGTGGGCGACATAGCAAAGTTGTATATGTACTTGTAACACAGCAAAGTTGCGTAAATCCTTTCAAAACAGTTTTCAAAGCCAATAGCTACACATTCGTTGATACTTTTTTTTTATTGTGAGTGCTCATTGTACAAATAATGTCATTTTCCTTCCTATCTACCCAACATCTATTGAAAATCATGATAACTTTTGGCTTCTTCTCTGTCGTTCTGTTCCTGTTCCAATACTAACAACTCAAACGGGGTTTCAACTATAAAAACCATTTATTTTGGCTTGGCAACCTACTCAGACAGGAAGTTAGTCAGTACTTTGGTATTAGCACGCACCCAGTAAGATGATCATATCGACTATAGAAGTTTGAATGAAACTTCTAAAGTTAAAGCTTCAGTTCAGTATAGATTTTTTCCCGTATCATTTTCCAATCTGCAATTTTTCTCTTTTTATTTGATCCTTTGCTCTGAGAGAAGTGAAAAACCTCACATTATTTTCTTGAGGTTTGACACCTAAAACACTGCTACAAAGTGACAAAAGTGGCTGTACAATTTTTTTCTGCGCTGGGCTTGTCACAAAATAATAATAATACAGCAGAAGAGTATAAGACTAGTAGAGATAATAATAGTAGGGGATTTTTTTAGGTGCCAGAAGAAATTCGAGATAAAAACAGCTACATCGAGAGAGAAAGAGAAGGGGACACGAAGAAGATTCAAGCTGCTTGTCTAATGAATTATTACGACGTGCCAAAATCAACAAAAAGTCAACGGAAATATTGACATCGACAAGAGAGGATCTAGTAGCAGCAGAGCAGTGGAAACATAAAGAAGATAAAGCTAAACAAAAAAGGAGAAACATAATCCGGTATAGATTTTTTATAGAGAGGAGTTGAATCACAAACCAAAAAATGAGATAACATTTTTCAGTAGTCAGCATCTAGAAAAGTGCTGATTACTCATATTAAATGATCTAGCACTGTCCCATTTTCGGGTTGAAGACTACTGTACAAAATATAAAATTAGTCAGAAGTAAAATTGACTTTTATATTTTAGCTATAGAGGATGGATATTGATACACACGTGCGCGTTCTAGATAAGAAAGGTAAACATTATTTAATGTAAATTTCAGAGTCAGAGTCAGAAATCCAATATCTATTTTCATTAAGTTTTGTAACAGACGATGATAGAAAATTTGTAATAAATGGCGTGATAACACATCATATATAAAAATGGCCTTTTTTCAATGTCAAAGTCAAGCCGCTGCTGAAAAAAACACTTGAAAAACGTATTGCAGTTTTAGTCAGTTAGAAATGGAGAGTAAGTGAGAGATAAAACACGTAAAAATATATTCAGCGACGATGATAATACTCACGGTCACATAGGTATATTGAGTACACAAAAAACTCATTAAATATTTACTGTGCATATTGCGTTTTTTGTACACAGGTGAACAGAGTCGCACGATATATGTGCATGGGTGTCGGGAAAAATGTAATTATGACACCGACAATTTTATGACTTGCATGGATAATCACACATACAGACACAGAAATGACTGGAATGCAAGGTTTTATTAAAAACCATTTTTGGACTAAAATATTTGCTTTTGTTTTTAGATTAAATAGTTTAAACCGGAATTTAATTAAATGTTTGTAGAAATGCGCTTGCTTTTATCAAAAACTAAACTGTCGGCTTTCCTTTTACCCGATCCAAAAACATTTTATATGGTGGAGATACGGATCAAGATTTGATTCTGGTATTTAATTTGGGAGCTACTACCAAATGTGGAAATGGGTATAACGTGCTCCACTGGAAAAGCAGTAGATTTTACACGCCGGTAATTAGTTCTCCCAAAAATATCTGTCCGGCTTCCCACGTTATAGCAGCAGGGAATATCCCTCTTTTCATGATGGCGGTATAAAATATGCCGGAAAATAAGCATCACGTATGCTCTTATCAAGAAAAAGGGTATGTACTACATGATAGCCAACTGTGCGCTTTGAAATGCAGTTTTGTACGCCGCTTAGTAGAAAATTTGTCGTGGGAAGATAGGAAGAAAAAAAGGAAAAGAGTTTTTGATTAAGATTTTTCAGTTTGATAACAAAAGTCAATATTTTCTTGAAGAAATAGTAAAGGCACTCTGGTCTGGCCTGGAAACGTGTTTACCATTTTAGAACATGCGTACAGAACTGATTTGCATAGAAACTTATGTAGTTGCAAGTTTAAAGGTTTTTGTGTAGGTGTTTGTATCATATATATAAGCTTATATATTAAAATATTGCAGAGTATAAACCTTAAAAAATGAATGAAAGATTTTTACAACAGAGAAAAAATCATCTGCCTTCAGATTCATTTATCGACAGCAAGATAACAATCTTGATGCAAGAAGAATAAAAAACAAGTAGAATGTATTGAGGTTGTATGTAGGTGCATTTTAATCATTTCGGGTTTCTCTTGATGCACAGCAAAGCAAAATGTTAAACTCTAGTGGAAAAATTTCAACCACGCCAAAACTGTCTTTATAAGGAGCTATGAAGGTGGATAGGTAAAGTCAAAGGTTGTTGGTAAAACTTTGCAAGTTGCTTAGCAATAATTGTATACGTTATAAAATCTTGCTCGCTAAACAATGCTAAATATTAACTTCTAAAATTGTATATTACTTAAATTTACAAAATAGACTACTTTGTTGCTGCAATTTCATCTAACGCAATTTTAGATGCGTTTCTAAAGTTAAAACTCCTATAGTGGCGTTTTACAATTACAAGTTTTTAGTATGCAGTCTGCGTCTCTGCACTTGCAAGGTCGGTCGTTTATCCATGCTAACCTTTTGTTTATCCTTGCTCATCCGTATTTGAACCTGACTACTATATGCTCATTGCGCAATAAACTTTTTTTTGATTTGTCATGCCTTCAAAAAGCATTTTGCTGATTGCAAATTGCTGGCAAGTTAGTAACAATACCAGCAGCTTCCACTAAACTGAAGAAGCATCATTCCATTGTAATAATTTCCATTGTTAAACATTTTTCTTTTAGACAGTTAGACAACCAGACACACAGAGAATCAAACAAGTGGGCAAAACACTCCTTTTTACACAATATCCGTTTTCGCATTTTACCTAAATGAAGTTGTTTAGTAAAATGGGATACGGAAGGCCATTGGTAAAAAACGTGAGTGGTGTTTTATATACTTTCAGGTGCACTTACAACCTTACACTCTAGAAAATCCCAAGAAAGAACAAAATGCCTTGAGGCTTCCTAGAAATAAAAAGGAGTCACGACTACAAGTATCAAGCTACATAAGCATTCCATGAATAAAAAAATATTATATGCATTAGTATAACATGTAGGTGTTCTTTTTGACGAAGATGAAGCACAAGGTGGTGATGTTAACGTGTAGTAATAGTAAACCAGCAGACAAGAAGAAAAAAATGTTTGTAGGTTGAACGTGTGTGTGTGTAGTAGTACGACTACGACTTCTTTTGTGATACGGCTTGGTGATAAAGCAGAATGAAAACGTGAATACGTCAAGGTAAAAAATATATGTGTATGAGCACATAAAATGGATATACATTACTCAGCCAAAAAATATTTTCAAAGAATGTATTCGCAAATGTTTTGCAAATTGGGTAATACACCGGTAAAATCAAAGCGGAGAAGAATATACATATCAGATTTGAACTTGGCTGTGTGGAAATATTAAATAGGGATAAAGTCAAAATATAATTTTGCTTTGGAAACAAGTTAATTACTTAAGGCAAACTAAAAAGCTTAAAAAATGTTTTAAGCTTAGAGGATATATTATTGAAGTTTAAACCTAAAGACAGTGAGAAATGGCGTCCAACTTGGATTTACAAGTAGAGTAGAAAATCGAACAGATTTAGTTTGGAATGCTGCCATGATGTACCAAAAAATATATTTTTGTTTAGGTTTATTCCCTTTTACAATATATTAGTATACACTAATGTATACCCAACCCAAAAATATAGATTTGGTTTACTGCTTTTTTATTACTTTCTCCTTTTATTTCTTCTGCTTGGATGCTGCTTCTGTTCTGAACAAAACTTTGTTTCAACTTGAAAACTTAGAATACTATAGGTAATGCCGCAAAAAAGCTGGAATATCCCCAAGAAACAAAAAACACGCGGTATTTATTACAACACAGCATAGCACAGAGAGAGAAAAGGTTGACAAAAGTTGTAAACAGGCTGTAAAATAGACTGGAAAACGGTCTGTTTTTACGCGTGACACGGGATTATTTTCTTTTTATTGAAACAGTGTGTATAATAAACTACCTTAAAAAGATCACAAGCCAAAAACATGAATAGAAAAGCTCTTTAGAAATAGGTATACTCCAAAGCCAACTAAGTTTTTCCTTTTTTCAAAAGATCTCGTATTAGTGTAAAAATTGTAAACATTTTATCAACCAAACACACAAAAAAACTCCGGAGAGCACTTAGCCCGCCGCTTTTAGTAGTTCTTCCGGTTTATAAACAGGAATCTGGAGACTAATAAACCAAATGATTATGATACCGCGCTAATAACTGTTGTGTCTGTTATGCAACTAGAAAAAACCTTCATTGTGTGTATTCACCTTCTGTGTACTAATCTCATTGTGTACAAACTTTGTACTAAAACCCAGCTATATTTCATTGATAAACATGACATCAAACTGGAAGTTGAACACGGGACAATTTAAACAACAGATTAGAAAATAATGACATTTTAAGCTGATAAAAGTAAAATGTGTATTTTTAAGTCTGTAAAATAACAGCTTGATCAACAAAATTGTAAAACGCCGTTGCATTCAAATTCCCAAAAATCCTGTTGAAAAATTTCTGAACGGGATCAAGTTCACGCATTTCTGTTCCGTCCTCCACTGAGCTTTAATTTCTAAGGTCGCGTGCCTGTTTTTTTCTAAAAACGATTGACATTCCCAATCTATCGGCCCATCATGTCCCTCATCACAGCCCCAATTATCAAGCTGGTACACCCAAAAACGGGCTAAATTTCAAATTATTCGGTTAGTACCGGATTTTCCAAACATTGCCAAGTAATCATCATACATCTTTTTTACAGACGGAGAGTCCCGTGCCATATAACTAAAAACAACACCCACTACTCCTTTCTGCTTCTTCACATAATATTTAATACGAAAAACTTGCCCTTGCTCCCATTACCCAACTTCAAAGCTTCTATTTTTTGAAGGATATGAAACAGAAGCGTGTAAACAAAAATTTTAGGGGGAAAATCTTCAGCTGCTGGTTTTGATGATGATGATCATCTTCATAGCAATATAGCACGACCGAGGGTTAGTGCTTATTACAAAGTTGGGCTCAAATAATAATAATATTTCGGTAAGTGACTGTCTGTCCCATCGTTTCTAAAATGGTTTACATGGCCTGTTTTCTTCTTCTAGCCAAAGTAAAACCACATGACAAACAGAAAGAGTGGAAAACGCACATGTAGAAAAAAATATTTTGTGGTGAAATTGGTATTAGTATTAGCAGCAGAGGAGTATATATACCACTTGGTAAAATATGTGGAAGATGAAACTGAAAATGCAACGGGACCGGAAAGATGTTTTCCGGTTACACCCTCGGAAAACCGTGTGCGTGTGCTGTAAGCATATATCTTAAACCAGTGTATTTTATTATATGGGTTGAACATCATGGAAATGGAAACGGTACTCAAACTGAAAAACTTTTTATTAACTTGGTCTTCAGTCTTCAGACAAGAGGAATTTTCCCCAATGAAAATATTTTCGGCGTGTAAACACAATTGTTTGACGGAGCAATTTGTGTAAAAGAAAAGTTTATCAAGTTAGTATAGCCATAAGACAAAAAAAGTTGATTATAAAGTTGCGAGGGGAGATTGTGTGTAATTGCTTGAAATTTCGTCACAAGACTGTAAGGACATCATGCAGAGTTATAATCAAGTAGAGAAAATGAATAGGGCTTTAAACGACAATTGGATTAAAACTTGGAAGTTATCAGACAATTGAACATGAAAAGTTTTTAAGTGGTGGCACGAGCCAACACACACGAGAAATGGCTATAACAATAAACTACGATAAAAATCTAAAGATAAGTGGAATCAGAGAGGGCATTTAGAGTGCTAAGTATAATAGGCTGTAAAACCGGAAGGAAATTCATCAAAAATGGTTTTCTACCCAAAAAAAAGTTAAATCGATATTTTTTTGTTTCAGCATACTAACCATTTATCATTTTATGACGTGTATCTTGACTATCGACTATCATCACAATGTCTGCAGTTTCCATTTTCCATTGAAACAAATTTTTGTGTTAAGGTTTTTTTGCTCAGATTTAGTTCCCAAGATGGCTATTTGCTTTTGTGGAAAATATTTTAAGTTAAATTAACTCACGACTTTGTGGAGTTTGGAAGCTCTGCAGGAGGGGAAAATACCAAAAGACAACCAAATAATCACGGTTCATAAACTAAATAGTAAGTTTACTTGGAAGAGAAAAAAACGCAAGGGCAATGCACGCAACCTATAAACCAGCCTTTTTAGCAGCAAAATATTTCCCCTTTTACAGTACAACAACTCATCATTGAAGTTTCTTTTTTGGTATATTATCGACATTCCTTTTATCTTCTTTTATAGTTGTTAGCCCAATACAAAGTTCATGCATCGTTTCGTTTCAACAACTTTGCCAAAACATTAGAGAAACATGAACAGTATTCCAAAATCTGGAAAATGGACAAGTTTTCTCAAATTACAAATTTAGTATACGCACCCAACATTTAATATTATAGATTGAATGTGTGTATTCCTTTAGGAATTTTTTCAGAATATTTGGTTGGGAACGTGCCATGCTTCGTCAAAAAAGCCAGACAGACAGCGTATCCTTTCAGGTGACAGGAGACAGAAACTATTTGAAAGAATGCAGTTTTTTTCCTTTAGTGTCAGCTAACTTGTTTCGAGAAAACTTTATTCTTGGGGATGATTATTATGGCCTTGTTGAATGTCACTGCGTTTTTATGCGTTGTCGAGGCTATATGGATACAAGTTTGATAAAGATGCTTTAGGGGAAACTTTTCTAAAAAAAAGTTCAGAGTAAACCCAAGTAGTTGGTGGATGATCAGCGGGAAATTATTTTGTGTCAGGGGATATATATATTTTGTAGCCCCTGTGGTTATAAAAGGAAGATTGGGAATTGGGGAAACCGATTTTGGTAGTTGGGCATGTATCGGTTTAAGATTATTGTACCCGGTTGGCTTGGAAGTGAATTAGATGGGGTTTGGAAATTGAATCAAGTTTTGCTGAAAAGGCTATAAGTGCAATTGGCATGCATTTCTCCAAATATTGGAGCTGGTTTGCTCCCATAAAAATATTAACGGCGTTAACATACTTCAAAATTTTTTTCTACATTTGGTCATAACTTGGCAACTCATATTTTGACAAACATTCCAACAAACTTTTCAACGGCTTGTCAGCACCAAACCTTGAATGTTACGAGGGGAGAAATAAAACGCGTTAAAAGCTTTTCCCTAAAAAATTATGGTTAGTGCTTATGTTCCTCGGTAATTTTTAATGGGCATTTATAAAACTGAAAATGTATTTTTATGAAAGTTATGTGATGATTATAAGCACATGTTTTGCAATGAATGGGCTTGGCTGTTAAGCAGCAGAAATAAAACATTTTTTCTCAGTAGTTGGTTTAAGGAAGCTGGCATTAAATTTCAATGTATGCCGCAAAGAGATTTTTAGAAAGTGAATTTCATTTCATGGTGAATTATAATAAGTTTTAAAGAATGTTACATCTAAGACTGTAAAACCGCTTTGAAAGAATAAAAAACCATTGGCAAAAGAAAACAAGGCTTTTATTATGTATTTAGCACCCAGAAAACTGCGCCATTATCCGAAACATAGCAACTCTTTTGTTCTTCAAGTTTTCCATAAAAATAGACAAAAATGGTAATAAAAAATTATCAAAACAGGGAGCTAAATATAGCTTGTGCTTTTCAATGCGAAAAATGTGTGAGGAGGCGCCACAAGAGAAGAAAACAGTACAATGGCTTGTATATTTTGCAACCTTACAGAAAAATATTTCTGGAACAAGAAAACTCTTGTTAAGATTTTATAAGAAAAACGTCGGTAAACAGAAAATGGATATTTTTGCGCTCCATGATGCTTTTTCAAAGCTTTTGACCTAAATTTAGGTCAAACTGGGCGTGTGTCAGTCACTCTTCACTTTCTTCAGAAAAAATGTACTGTTTGCACAAAAAGATCTCTAAAAGCAGTAAACATCATCATGGAACCTATTTCGGTGTGGTGAAAAAATGTTATCCTGATTACCTCACAACTTATAGAAATATATTTTTTGGTAAGCCGAGTTTTATTATTATGACTTTGTAGCTAAGCAATTAGAGTGGATTTTTGTATGTTCCTAGAAATAAAAAGCTGATTAAAAGAGAAAGAAAAGCTTAATGTAGTTACTTAGGCTTTCTACGTATATTTAAGCTGGATAAATACCGGAGATAATGGGTAAGCTGAGAGTACTGAGCTTTTTCTTGCTGCTGCACTGCTGTAGTAACTACAACTAATCCAATTAGCGTTGTGTCACTTTATTTGCTCAAGCAAGAACACTTGGTAGAAAATATTTTCTTTTCTGTTTGCATTTTGGCTTGATAGCATCATCATCATCACCAGAAAAAAATACCAGACTGAAGTGTAAGCTGTGCTAAGACATATAAAAATGTAATCGTATCTGGTGCTGTTGGAAGTTAGCTTTGTAAGAAATAAAAGTCCATAAAATTATTATTCTATCAAATAAATCTGATATCCTTTTTGTTTGAGTCAAGTACAGAGAGAGTAAGTTTAACTGACGTGTAATCTCAAACCTCAAGATTGTGTTCTGGTTTTGTTCTAGCTGACGACTGACAAAGTGATGTCCAAGGACTTTGGGATTTATACAAGCATTTGTTTAAATTGCATTATCATCTTGTAAGAATCTCTCTGGACTTTGGTAGTTGAAGCGCAAACAATCAGAATAAAAGCTTGAAAGATGAACAAAAGAAAAGCAGAACAGAAACTTGTATAATATTTAACATGTCAAAAAAAGAAGAAGAAAAGCTTTCAGTTTATTAAAGTTGCTCTGTCATAAAAACGTTTTTATTTGCGAATCTCAATTAAAATTAAAATTGCAAGTTTAAAAAGCTAACTTGTGTGAGCATTGGTTTATTTCACTGTGGCTCTGAAAACATATTCTTTGCAAATTTAGTTTGAGTATTTGCATGACAGCTCTAAATTTTGTAATTGGTTTTTGATGCTCTCAAGTGGTTCATCCTGTTTAGTTTAACAAGTCAAGAGAGAAAAGTAAGACGTTGCAGAAAATCTGCAAAGCTTTATAAATAGCCGAGTGAATGAATAGAAAGCTATTAATTTAGCAAGAATTTAGGATAGCTCGGTGTTTACTGGTCAATACGTCGTAGTACATTTTGTAGGTCGCAAAAATGTTTTTGAAGTTTGAATGTAAGCTAGTGTAAGTTTCTGCGAAATGTAAACACAATATCTTTCTTTGTTATTTAACCTAAAAGGCGAGTGAACACAAACTTATGAATAATTTCAGACAAACGTGGCATTGTTTTATTCAGTTTTACGCCGTATTTTTGTCTGTGTGAGTTCCTTGTGTTCTAGCAAATTCGTTGTAGAAAATGCCCTTATCAACCGACTATTCAATTGGGCTGCTAACTAACTACTATTCAGAAGATTCGCTCTATTCGTCTCACAGGATTGACGTTATGATTTATGCCAGTAAGGGTGGTGGTCCGCACTTTACTAGTCTATTTCCCTAAAAATTGCACTAAATTTTATGTTGGGCAAATAACTGGCAAGCTACACCGAAAATTATAGTTTTCAACAAAACTAGGTTAACTTTATTTTCTCTTAAAGTTACAAAAATGTCAAGGGAAATTAACGTAACAATTTACCACTTGACCCAACTCAAATCTTACTTAAAACTTTAACTGCACGCAGGCAGGAATAAATCTACGTCTTATTTTTTAGCAGAGAAGTGAACGACTGAGAACTAAGAAGCTCCAGACACGGAGCACAAGAACAGGAAAAATAGGCCAACGGCCAACAATTTTACAATCAAGAGCGAACAGGAGATGTGCTGGCATGCAATAGGCCGAGTCAACTACCCGGGACTCTTGCATCTTGGCACCACATGGTGCTCTCAGCCACACTCCTTTGTTCACTCAAAATACATCAACGGGC
>CM056171.1:12544295-12625196 GCA_029691765.1 Entomobrya proxima | reverse complement strand
TTCAAAGATTTCTTACACTCCCACTTATTTTAATTACTAATGACAATGAATCTTAATTAAAATAAAATAAAAGAAATGCATCAATCAAAACCGATCCGGCTTCTTCACTCTACGTCCCACTCTTGTGACTTCTTCCGGTTTCTCTGCATTCTCTTGTTCTCCTTCTTGATCTTCTTTTAGCTGCTCCGAAACTGCATTCAGCTCCTCTACAGCTGCTTCTTTTTTGTCCGATGATGACAATGATGACTCGAGCAAGAACAATCGCTGAACAGGACGGAGAAAGTTACCATCTTTCGTTGCAACTTTCACTTTTCTTGCTATTCCATCTCTTCCAGGGAACAGTTCCTTAACTACTCCCCACTGCCAGTCTATTCGCTTCTTTTTCTCAGATTCTATGAGGACCACATCGCCGACATTGACACTTCTTTTCTTGATGCTGGCTTCATGCTTGAGTTGCCCCAAGTACTCCTTCACCAGCCTTCCTCGCAGCTTTTCTCTCAGGTTCTGTACCCATCTGGCACTCCCACGTAGAGCTTTCGCATCACTGGCGTCAGCTTCCGGTAAGCCACTTCCCAAATTATCCCGAAGGAACATAGCTGGGCATAACGGCGCGAGATTATCCTCCTCAGAGAAGTAGGTAAGTGGGCGCTGGTTTAAAGTGTCCTCAACTTCACACAAAATGGTCACCAGCTCCTCCATGGCCACCACTCGCTTTCCCAGGACTCGGCGCAGCAACACTTTTGTCATTCCAACGAGGCGCTCCCAAAAGCCACCCAACCATGACGCTGTTGGAGGGTTGAACACCCACTCCATCCTCTGGACAACAGCGTACCTCTGGACGTCTTTCCAGCTGATTTTCTGGAACAGGTTGTGTGCTCCCACAAAATTCAGACCGTTGTCTGAATAAATCCGTAAAGGACGACCTCTTCTGGAAACAAAACGGCGAAACGCCATCAAAAATCCTTCCGTGGATAGGGTTGGCGTCACTTCCAAGTGTACACAGCGGTACACAGCACAGGTGAATAAGACCACCCAGACTTTTTCTCCTCCATATAGGAACAACGGTCCCAAAAGGTCGACTCCTGTAGTTCCAAAAGCTGCTCCGGGCGTCACCCGTTCTTTTGGCAATGGTGCTCCTGGAACTTGACACCTCTTAGCACTAAACCGGCGACATAGCAAGCAAGTTCCGATGACTCCACTCACTGCCCTGCGACATTTTAGAATCCAAAACCTCTGACTCAGCTTAGCCATCAGCGTTTGGACTCCAGGATGAGAACTTCCGTCATGCACCGCCAAGATGATCGCCGTCACTATCGGGTGCTTTGAAGGCAGAACAACTGGACATCTTACATCCTGCTCTTCGCATCCGAAATAGAGCTGTGACCGAACTCTAATCAACCCTTTTTCGTCCATGAAAGGGTCACACTTCCTTAGCTTTTCATCCCGTAGTCCAGAAAAGCCGGTCTCTTGCAAAAATAGAAGTAGGCACACTTCCGCATCCCGAATCAGCTCAGCTGTTGGCTCTCCCACTAAACCAGTGTTCTGGTGCAGTTGCAATCGACACACGACAGCACCTTCCTTCTTTTTCTTTACTATGTTCCTCAAACTTCGAACATACCGCAAGACAAAAGCCACAATCCTAAGCTGGGTATGGTAGCTCGGGAAACGCTCCAAACGCTGCCACAAAGCTCGTACTGGGTTCACAACAGCTGATACCACATTCTTCTTTGCTTCCGCCATTACTTCTTCTTTGTTCACTGGAACACTCGTGCTTGGCCAATCCTTTTCTTGTAGCCTTAACCACTCCGGTCCCTCCCACCATTGCAACTGCAACAGCTTCTTTGCATCGCAGCCTCTCGATGGAAGATCAGCTGGATTTAGCTCCCCAGCAACGTGTCTCCAATCCTCAACATTTGACAAACTCCTAATTTCGTCAACTCATTTCTGGACAAAGCGAGCCCATTGCTTCTTGTGGCAAATCCACGCTAGTGCTGTGCTGGAATCCGTCCAAAAGTGACACTTGACTCCTTCTTCTAGCTCCAAATAGCGCCTCACTTCCTTTGCCAATCGAACTCCGATAAGGCACCCAAGCAGTTCCAATCTCGGAATGGTGACCTTTTTCTTCACTGGTGCTACCCGTGTACGGCACATCACCAGCTGGACAGTAGCTTTTCCCTTTTCATTCTCCGTACGAATGAAAATGCAGCTAGAAAATGCGGCAGAGGAAGCATCTGAAAAAACATGAAGCGTCACGTTTCCTTCTCCAGCTCCACACACCCACCTAGGAATCCAAAGTTTTGCCAGTACTGGAACCTGCTCCTTCCATTTTCTAAACTCAGCTGCAATATCTTCGGGAAGCGCATCATCCCATTGCATCTCCAGCTCACAACAACGCTGGAACAAGAATTTAGCAATGACGGTGAATGGCAGCGCAATCCCCATTGGATCAAAGATTGCGTTCACGGCTGCCAACAACCCTCTCTTTGTCATCTCTCCATTAACTTTTTGCAGCGTTCCATCCAACGACAAACTTAGGCAATCCGTTGCCGTATTCCATAGCATACCAAGCACTGGCACTATTCCTCCTGAAGCTGATGGTCCTATCTCCCACCCTCTAAGGTCCATTTGGGCGGTCGCAAGCAGCTCCACGGATTTCCTCCAAAAAGACAAAGCTTCATCCATAGTGTCGTGACTGCTAACACTATTATCCACATAGAAGCTTTTTAGTAGCTCTACAGCAACTTTAACATCCTCCTTTTTCACATTGGAAAGATGATGCCTCAACGTTGCAGCTAGCAGGAAGGGACTTGTGTTCACTCCGAAGACGACACGGCAATGGCGGTATACCACCAGTTCTCTACAGGAAGTGTCTCTCCACCACAAAAACTGAAGCACTTTGCGGTCTTTCAGCCTGACAGATATTTGAAGCAACGCCTTCTTAATATCAGACACGATTCCAATCCGCTTTCTCCGAAATCGTGCCATCACAGCTGGGATCAACTCCAGTAAATTAGGTCCCTTTTCCAGGCACTCGTTCAAGGATGGGCTGCCCTTCACTTTTGAGCTTGCGTCAAAGACAGGACGCACTGGAGTGGTACTGTTCACTTTCACTACATGACGATGTGGCAGATAGTAGTCAGGCTGGATTCCTCTCTCTTCCTCCGGTACTACCTCCACAATTCCATCCTCTTTCCAAGCTTCGATTATCGCATGGTAATCTTCCAAATAGCTCTCTCTTCTTAGAGCTTGCGTCAGGATGTTGAGTCTTGCCAGAGCCTGCTTCCTATTCGACACCAATAGCAGATGACCCTCAATCCATGGTAGTTCAGCCTCGTATCTTCCATCCGGTAAACGCGAAACTGTTGATTCGAAATGAGCAAGTGCAGCTTCCTCCAGCTCTTGCCTGCTCTGTGTCTTTGCCTCATCCACTATTCCAAGTGTTTCCAGGCTCCAAAGATCTTCTTCCTTCATTGATGACACGGCCATCGACGTGACCATGTGTGACTTGGTGGATTTAATAGGAACATCCTGTAAAGTCGGAGACGGCAACGAACCACCAACCATCCATCCGAAAATAGTCCCTCTAACCACAGAGTACGGATCCAGACGCAGGAAACCACCATCTACTATTTGCGCCTCTATGTCCATTCCCATGAGCAGCTGGATTTCTTCTCCAAATTCTGACTGATCTGGTACATGAATCCCCGCGCTCTCCAGTTTCTTCATCCAGTCGCCAGCTGGAGGCTTCCGGATACCTCTGACTATCTTCTCGACACCATTGAAAGGATACGTGCCAGTCGCTGATCCATCCAGGCTCCGTATAGTGACGTCGTATTGGTCATGCTCCACAACTTTGCTTACTGCGCCACCAAACACCTGATGGCTCATTAGCTTGCTGCTGCTACGTTTCATCCTTGCAGCCTCCGCAAACAGTAACTGCACATAGCTCTCCTCAGAACCAGGATCCACGAAAATCCTTGTTTTCACTGGCCCCCACTCCGTATCTACTAAGGCCACCAAGGTCAACAGTACAACATCCTTTCCACTAATGTTTGAACAGCCAGTTGTCGGCCTAACTGCTCTACTGCTACTGCTCTGTTGCGTCGGTCCACTTCCGGTTCCTCCTGAAGCTGCCATTTGACGCTGCACCGGTGGTGGTTGATACTGCTGCTGTGGCGCTTGATACTGCTGCTGTTGTGGTGCATAATACTGCTGCTGAGTCGAGGCTGGTGGCAAGTAAGAAGCTGGTGGTGGTGGGTACCCATATCCTCCTGGATCATTTGCAGGTACCATCATCATTCGGGTTGGGTGAGGCTTATCTTCTCCTCCACGGCACATTAGAGCAAAGTGCTTCCCCTTGCACTTTACACATTCCACTTGAACTGTACATGCTGCTGACCGATGTCCTTGTCGAAGGCAGTTGAAGCAAGCACGCTTTTCCTTGACAATGTCCACTCTTTCCTTCATTGACATCTTCTTGGCCTTCTGACACTGCTGTGGTTTATGCCGGTTTCCTCCGCAGAAAATACACTGGAACTGGTTCTGGCTGCTACTTCCACCATCAATCCCCATCAATGCACTCGCTGTAGGCACGTCCGCTCTCTGTGCCGTTTTCCCGTTCCTCCTTGTGTCAGCAGGTACGACTTCCAAGCTAGTCGGTTGGGCCCTTGCAGTTTCCTCCAACCTCCTTACTTCTCGTTTCAGGAACTCCATCATGTCCTCCAGCTCCTCTTTGCAATCTGGACTGGACAAGTACCGGTTCATCACGTCTGCCGGTACGCGGGACTCGATCATCGGGTAGAGCAACAAACCAAACTTGTCTTGGGTCACTCCAAGCTGTTCCAGGTTGAGGATATGGGACTGCAAGCTTGTCACGATGTCGACCAGGTCCATTTCCTTCTTCAGGCGAGCACGGTCCATTAGGTCAATTAAGTCCCTCACGTACACTTTGATGAGGGTCGTCTTTCTTCCAAAACGCTCTTCTAGCTCTTTGTAAGCTAGTGCGTAACTGCCGTCAGCTGGAGGGAAGCTGCTTACTACTTTCTCAGCTTTGGACCCCGGGACCATGGATTGTAGGAGGTAATTATACTTCTCAATTGCCGGAATTGAAGCATCAGTGTCCACTTCACGAAAGGATGATTCAAAGGACCTCCAGTGCCTCACGTCCCCATCAAACTTTGGGATCTCCCTCTTAGGCAGGTTTATGTGGTAGGGTTGCGCTGCATTACCTACACTGGCACCACCTCCTGAACCGGTTGCTGATGATGACGTTTGCGCTGCTGCCGCGGGCGTCAAAATCTTCTTCACCTTCACGTCCAGTAGTGCCTTCTTCTTTCTTATCTGGAGCGCTATTCCATCCTGCGCTCCCAGCTCAGCATCCATTCCATTGGCCAAAAGCAGATCCGTGTAGGTTGTGTGCAACGCAGTGAAATTCCTTATTTCACCATCCACAATACCAAGCTGGATTTCCACGGCTTCTTGGTCCACGGGGGTGGCGGCTATCAGGTTCTCCAGAGCCTGTATCTCCCCTTCTTATTGCTGTTGAGCCCTCTCGGCCTTCTTCTGGGCGGCGTCCATCACGGCAAGCACGGCTCGGGTCAGCACCATAAACTTCACTAAAGTCAATCACTAATCACTGGATAAATCCGGAGTCAATCCTGGCTCGGTGTTCGCCACATGTAGAAAATGCCCTTCTTAACCGACTATTTAATTGGGCTGCTAACTAACTACTATTCAGAAGATTCGCTCTATTCGTCTCACAGGATTCACGTTATGATTTATGCCAGTAAGGGTGGTGGTCCGCACTTTACTAGTCTATTTCCCTAAAAATTTACCTAATTTTATGTTGGGCAAATAACTGGCAAGCTACACCGAAAATTATAGTTTTCAACAAAACTAGGTTAACTTTATTTTCTCTTAAAGTTAAAAAATTGTCAAGGGAAATTAACGTAACAATTTACCACTTGACCCAACTCAAATCTTACTTAAAACTGCACGCAGGCAGGAATAATCTACCTCTTACTTTATAGCAGAGAAGTGAACGACTCAATACTGAGAAGCTCCACAAACGGAGCACAAGAACACAAGAACAGGAAAAATAGGCTAACGGTCAACAATTTAACAATCAAGAGCGAACAGGAGATGTGCTGGCATGCAATAGGCCGAGTCAACTACCCGGGACTCTTGCATCTTGGCACCACATGGTGCTCTCAGCCACACTCCTTTGTTCACTCAAAATACATCAACGGGCATTTCTTACATTCGTATTGTTTCAGATATGTTGTCTGTAAGATTTAGAACCATTTTTTATTTTTTCGCGAGACAAACCAATTCTTCATTTTTACCAAGTCTCCAATCTCAAAACTGTATATTTCTAATAAGCAGTTTAATGTACAGTCGTGTTACAATAGCAACACTGCTATTTGCACCCAACCATAAATGCAAATGATTATGTTCCCAGCAAAAAGACTTTTCATTTTATCGCCATTTCTGCCTACTACGTATATCTCAAAGAGAGTTACAAAAGCTCCTTATTTTTTGTTTGATTTACTAGAATCCAGCCTCATTCTAGCATTCTAGCTACGTTGACAAAAATACGTTATCACAGTACTACTACGATAATGTATTCGGATAAAGTTTTCCGGAACTAAAGTTCCGTTTCCTCTACAACCAGCACAAAAAAATATGCAAATGTACGCACTTTTCTCTTCTCCCAGAATATTCCAAATGCTCCCAACTCACTACAGAAAAGCGCATATTTTGTATAAATAGCTCATTTCATTCATCAGCAGCCCTCCTCCTTCCACACTCCAGAGAAAATCTACACACTCAAGCATTTCCTTTCAGATGAACTGTTTTTTGGCAATAAAATCAAATATGCGCAAAGTGAATTGAGATACGCACAAACACTTGCGTAAGAGAGCAATGCACCGAAATGACAATCTTCAAAGTATACTGAGGTTAGAAACCTGACTAAAAATTTGAAATTTGAAAATAGAAATATCCAACTTTTCAACAACAAATTTACAATAAAGATTTACAATGCTGCTTATGTAATTACTTATGTTTTTGTGCTCCTCCTATCCAAACCATATCCAGCTGAGCTCAGCTAGTAGCCCGGTTTTACTGCTTTTTTACACATTGAACCTCCGCAGGAAGTTTCACGTACTAGACAAAAGCCTTGGTCATAATTTTCTCCTAAATTATTATTTTTTGCAATGGATCATTAACTATAAAGAATAAACCGAAGTACAAAGTTTTTTAATACTTTCAAATTAATAAAATAAGCCAAAAAACATTGTTAATAACTAGTTACAAAAAAAATTGTTATATAAAGTCATACATTTTCTTTGAAGAACCCACCTTGTTTTATTTTTATGATTATTATGACGTTGTTTTGTTGCGCATGTACCAGTAACTCACTATTTTGCTGCCCGCACACAAAAAAACAAAGTTATGGACCTGCAGCAGAGTTTGTACCTTAAAAAATTATAAATTGTTGTTTATGAACTGCACTCACAATCCATTTATTTTGATGTGTGCATCATCAAGCCAAGAAAAAAATTACAAGTTATTAATGTTTTTGCCTGGTTGGTACTTCATTGTGCTTATATGGATTTTAATACTCAATTTTTTGATGATGCACACGGGAATAAAAAAAGAGAGACGGGCGTGACAAGAATACAATTTTGTTAAAGCCACCATGTCTAGAAAAAACTTAAAAAGTTTATACGGTTTTTTAAAGCAACAATTTATTAGACTTTAAACCTACCTTTGAATTTTGGACAAAATAATTTTTAAAATAGCCGATTTATATTTTGCTACACGACAAGTGAGTATGTACTTGATGATGGGTAAATAACTCAAAAGAAAATATAATGTGTAGTTTGTAGACCAGCGTGAAAACTGATAAAAAGATGGTTAAACTTATCAGCGTGGTAATAATAGCCTTGGTGATGATTATGTGATGACACGTGAATTTGATATAGCAACAGCTGGAAATGAAAATGCGAAGGTATATTGTTAGCTTGTTAACAGAGTAAAATACTAAGCAATTTTTGTGGTCTAGGGATTTGTGTGAAATATGAGCTGAGAGTTAGATCACAAGCTGGACAACAATAATGGTAGATTTAGATTGTTTGCTGTGGAGATGTGTAGTCGTGATCCTAGTAAATTGGGTTTTTGTACTAAAGTGTTAAGCTTAACAAGAAGAATAGAAATGCTATTGTGTTTCAATAAAATTGACAAAAGCGTAGTTTACCATTTACTGGATACGGTGTAAAGTTAATTCTATGCTTTGGGTTAACAACGACTATAAATTGTATTTAATTTGGGGGGAAAATGACAGGGTGTTAAAATTCGGCAAGTTTTGTTAAAATTGCATTTTGATACAATTCAACGTCAAATCTATAAATTTCTCAAATGCACACTTGTTACGTCCGCGTCAGCTTGAATTCTTTTTGATTGTCAACCCCACGTTTTCCGGATTTTTTTTCCGGCCTAATTGCATCGTTCATTCATTAGTCCCCATTGAGTCATTAGATCAAGTGGTTCTCGTACTCAATACACTCTTGATTTAACTTGAGGGTCTTGTCATTGTTCTCTTTCCCTTTTGCACCTACATCATATACCAGCATCAGAAAAAAGGACAGCAAAAATATATTGAGTACACGCAATTACGCAATTTGGCACACACGTCATGTAATCAAGTCTCTGGAAATGACATTTTTTCTCTGTAATGTACAACGTTGACACATGAATGACATTGTTAAGTTTAGTCATTGAGTTCATCCTCTGGAATATATATATGCTTACGTTGACATATACTCACCAAACATGAATGAGCTATAAAACTTGTTAAGCCAAAATCAAGAAATATTTATGCTTACGTCAGCCTCAAAAATTGTGTATGCTACGCACATTGAATCAATATTGATTATGTCAACTTCCGCTTGTATATCTGTGCACATAACTTTTAATGTTTATTACTGTCTGTGTAAGTATGTAGAATTGACAATCGTCTTTAATTTAACTTGAGTGATAAATAGATAACGCTTAATATTAACGCTTGAAATGAATTTATGATTCATGGCAGCATTCTTCACCAAACATAAAATGTCCAATTTTAGCAACATTCTTTCCAGTTGCCACTTTACTAATGTCAAGTCATTAGAAGATAACAAAATGGGTATTCAAATCATTTTGCTCTTTACTCCATGCTTACAGTCCAAACCCATCAAAACTCCATTAGCAATGGCTTTTTATCAGCAGCAGACGAAAAACCACATTAGCATTTTTAACGGCAAATCATTAGCACCCAGCTTTCTGCTTTTTGTAATCGCAAATCGATACAAACATCATCGTTTCTGTACCACAGAGCACATCTGACTGACAGTAAAGCTAGTAAAGTACAATTAGTAGACAGACTTTTACATCTTGCCACAAGCTTTTTCAAGCGTTGGTGTGTTTCAGGCCAAAAATAATTACAGTTAGAGGAATGTTAACGTCAATCAAAATGTATAAAGCCTCCACACATTTCAATTTTTGTCCGTTAATTTGTGCTAAAACGCTTGGCATGATAATTAATATAAAATTGTAGATAAATAACCAAACTATTTTAGTGTGGAGCCAGTGAACTGTAAAAACTGCCTCTTTTGTCTGCTTCAAAGTTAATATTTTCTGACAACACACTCGACAGTCAACAGCTTATAATATCTGGACACTGTATGACAGTAATGCTGTTTTTGGCAAGCCACTTCCATATTTGCCCACACATATTTTGCACAACTGGGTTAAGTAAACAAGTGGGAAACTGAGATCCTTTTAGAGACCCAAGAAAATTAAAAAGCACGAGTATATTTTTGGGTTTTGTGTACACAGTAATAAAATAGGTGCGGACAAATATGTTATGCTATATAGCACGTTTTTACAATATTTGCTTTGAGAAATATACTATTTTTGCAATATATGCTAGTATGCAATTAGATGGTAAATGTTAGATATTTACTTGCCAAATTTGTAGACACTTTTTGTAATTGTAATTATAGCTGTGCGGTTTCGTGCAAAGTTTGGGATGTACCAGAATCATCATGGTCAGTTTTAAAATGTGTAAGGATTTAAACTCCAAACAAAAATATATTAAGCTTTAAACTCACGTACATGCAATTTTTGCATGTTTGAATGCACCTTGTTTATATATGCGTCTTGGTAAGAATAAAAGATGAGCTAATATATTGTGACCTTCAAACTCATTAGAAAATGGCTTTTAAAATAGCCCCTGGCTGTTTGAACCAAACTTCAGCTCAATTTATTATTGTTATTTATTGAGATAAATTGAGAGTGACTAGACAAGAAAAAAAGATTGACTGGATGTCGAACAGTAACATACATAGACAGAATGTGCCGGTGGTGATAATACAGCAACAACAACAGAAACAAGCCTAGAAACTCATTAACAGAGTGTATGAGATCATCTTCATTATCATTTTCCCTTTCTGTTGTAGTATATTACGCTACACGCAGTGCATACAAATTTTGCAAATATTCTATCCAATCAAATCAAAATTACTACCGTGTAAAGAAAAATCAAAATTGTACAGCAAATAATCATACAAAATTTTGCATTTTATAACAGTTCAGGTTGTTAACGTCAATCTTTGAAAATTCGCCGTCAAAAAGACTTCAAATTTTTAGCAAAATATAATCCACCCTAAAGGCTATACAGAGAGAGGATAGATCTGTCATAGATTTTTTTTATTAGGTTTGATCACCTAGATGAATACTAAAGGATAGAGAAAATTGGAAAATAATTCCGCCCCGTATTAGATTACCAGATGCAAACTTTGTTTAATATTCTATCGGATTACGTATATGAGAGTATTTTACAGTAATACAAATTATTAATATAATCAAACGTGAGGTTTTATAAAACTTTGTTCCGTCAAATTCCGGAATTGTGTTTGACCTTTGCTGTTTTGCGTGTACACTATGTAATTAATTAATAGCCCAAACTTTACAAAAGTCAATTACTTAACATTGAAACTTCAAATACGCATTTCCCTAGCATTTCTAAAACACAACTAGGTAATTTGAGCAATTTTCGTGTCTATTAAACAACAAAATTTGCATGCTACACACTAATCACAACATAGTCTATAATTTTTTTTACAGAAAAATTGTTGCTCATTTTACTTAATACTTTTAATGAATGAACTTGACAAGTTTAACTACCTATTGGGGAAAGAAATTACCTCTGTTTTTCTAAAAACAAAAGAGAAGCCACACAAAAGCAATGTTTAAACTATGTAATTATAAAAACATGGCTTATTACTGTAAAGCCATTGAAAGTTTTTTTTTCTGCTTTTGAAAAAAATTATATTCCGCAAGTCATTTCCTTTCTGTGCAGAATCGCACAAAATGGTGGTTTCTAATGGGAAAATAAATATTAAAAAGGCGTTTGCCAGTTTAAACCTTATTCTTTTGGCTTATTATTACGCAACAAGTTTTCACACTTTCAGAGAAAATATAATGGCGAGTTGGGTAGCAATTTGCATAGTAATTTTACATAAAAAAATGCATGCTGGAATATTCAAAGCTGTTTTGTTTTAAAGATTTTTTAATGAAGGTTTTACCGGATTTGGTAGTGCAACGTAATAACTCACCAGACTACCTCTTCTCCAAGCCAAACCACAAGAATGACTTTTTACTGCAGAATAATATGCAGCTACTTATTTGGCTTTTTGTACTTTTTTTCTCTCGAGATAAATCATGACTTGCATTTGTTTATGTTAAAAAAGCAAGTGGATAATTATCATTTACACTGACTGTTATTGTGGGTGGATTATAGAATAAAAGTTTTTTTTGTTTAATGTAAAAGATTATAAAAAAATGTTGTAAGTCGATGAGTAATTTATGTGCCTAAGCAGAGCGTCAGTTGTCACAAAATGTGACAAGCAAATCAGTAAGTTATGCGGTTTGGCGCTAAACTCTGACTAAAAATGTAAGCTGGTTTTGTTTTCTCTTTGTGTGTTCAGATTACCAGATTAAAGGACACGGATTGATTGTTTTTAGAAAAGTTGCCAATTATTGTTTGTATCCCAGGCTACAAGACAGTTTTGGGGGATAAATTAGCTTGAAAAGTTTAAAGCAAAATAGTAACAAAATCTTGACATGCCGGTTTTGCTTCCAGAGATGAAAAACTGTAGATAATACAGAGCTTTTCAAACCACAAAAACTATAGGTGTGAAAAGAATGTGCAGAGCAGTAAAAAAACTACAGATTTTTCTCTTGTCTTATTTGCCATTTGAAGATTTATTGCGTTGCACAACTCACACAGCTTTACAATGAACTGGAACAACCCCCAAAAACCAAAGCTATAAATAACACAAAAGGGAAAACTTTGTATTTTTTGTACATTTTTTAGAAACTGATCAGTAGCACGATTACCGCTTTTTAGAGGCTGTTACGTAACAAAACAACACTAAAGGCTTTGTTGTTTCTAAAGCGAAACAAAAGAAAAACTTAAAGCTTTTGCTGTTGAATGATATTTAGTAATAGGTTAGATTCCTACAAGTTGCATTTACAAATAGCCATGTACCCTAGAGACCAAAATATTCTAGAATCTGTTCATTAGGGTAGCTTCATGAATAGAAAATTAACTCAAGAGAAAAGGGGAAGTGAGAAGTTTTAACAAAAAAGCTCAAAAGGCTAAATATCTTCATTAATTCAATACAGCTGATCAATTCATAGTCAACTGACAACTCATTTGTGTGCAGTTTCAGTCAGCCTGAAACAATATTTTGTGCTGTGAAAAGGACAGCTATAAAAACTGACTTTTTGGGCTTTTCTAAGAACTCATTACTATTAATGTATACGTAGGTAGATATCAATTGCGAGCTTTTAGACTTTTGAAATGACTCATCATTCGTACCAAAACGAAAAGCATTAACCGCCAAAATGCAACATATTTATTCAATTCTCATTATATTTTGCGCAGCAGGACATTTCTCGGTAAAAGGACAAAGCCGCACAATGAAATAATTTAAAATCTTCCTTTTTGTTTTTGAAAGTCAACCAGATATACTTTTTCTGCTTTTCAATAAACCCTTTATCTTATCCCAACATATACGCATTAAACTTCTGATAAGAAAAATATGCGGTTTTTTATTATCTCAATTTTTCCATTGACACTACTTGACTCAGTTTACAGTTTAAATAAAACCGCATTTTAACACACAGAATAAAAAAAACATGAGCAATCTCTGCCACTTTATTTTTATACACGCGCAAAAGCAAATAACTTTACCAGAGAATTTATTATACGTTTTTAAGGTTTGGTTCTCTCTGTTGACTCTCTGAATCACCCTTTGGAGCAATGAAATTTGCCATATTTCATGGAATGAATGGGTCCAATAACAAAAAAGTGACAAGTTGAAAATGATCTTGTGAATTTAGGTATACACATGAATGTACAGCAAACAAACCAGTAAAGCCGCAATATACACACAACTGCAAAACTACTTTTTAATGTGCTGCTTTAGTTATTACCACGAGCACGCATAGTGGCAGTCTTTTTAGGGTGATGAGTATCATGTCAAGTGGTTGGCAAGTCAGTGAACAGAAAAGCTGGGTTTTACAAGCCCAGTAATAAGTAATTCAATCCACATACAGCCATACAGAAAAAACCACAATCAAATATACTTGTAATATAGGCAATAAGTTTAAAAGCATAACAAGTTGTTATTTTATGCATGTTGGAGAAAATGACCAATTTCAATTTTCCTTTTTTAAAGCTGACCATCAGAGCAAATGAATATGTGATGGTTTAATAGCTTTGGACATTACAAATGGCAAAAGGTTGGCTATTAAAGTGTAACCTGCTTGTATGAGCATCAGCAGCAGATAAAAAATGCACTTGTCCAGATATTACCAGCTTGTCAAATTAACGGAGAGTCCATGGTATTCTCTGGGTAATAACTTATCATATTTTTATCTAGGAATCAATCTAAAAGATAAGAACTGGTTGCCTGAAACATAACTTTTAATGGATTTTGCCGGTTTTTTCTTAACTGCCAATAGCCGTAAAATACAAAATAAGAATTTTGTGATTTTACTTATCAGTAAATAATTTATATTGAATGGTCACTGACAATAAACTTTTCCCAGAAAAAAAATTACTCTAGAAGTTCCACGCTCTACCAAGTAAAATGTTAAATGAACCGAAATTACTTCAAAGATAATTTAGTTTACGCACGACATTCCAACCTTCTTTCTTCTATAGTCCAGTGTAGAAGCCATACAAGCTAAAATTCTAATTTCCGTTATGTTTTCTAAAACGAAAAAGCGTTTTTATCTTGAGAAACTATTTTCAAACAAGAATAGTATTGACATGCACGAAATGATGGCACGCAATATTATGCGTGGCAGGTTGACTTGGGCTCTCTGGCTGTTTGCCTCTAAGGTAATAAAAATTTAACGCATGCACATGTACAAAACAGAGAAAAACCTTCCCTAGGAACATAACTTGTAACTTGTTGTCAGAGTCAAAGTCTCTCTGGAAAAAAATATGTGTATATTGCCAAGCCTTGACCGTACCGAGAGCTTTTTATTCAATGGTCCTTGAAAAGAGCATTCCTCTTTTTTCAAGAAGTCTCTCTACGCACTTTGTCCAGTATTTCCTTTTTCTTCTTAGAAGAAGATATGCGTTAAGATATTCTAGACCAGAACCAACATTTTTTTTCTTTCTTGTGCCAAGAAAGTATACTGTGGAAATACTTTGTGTGTCTAGTGTCTAGGGTCTGCTTTTGTTAAACTAAGTTATCACCTTACTATGGACTATGGAGCCAGATTTCCTGAAAAAATCTAAAAAAATTCAACCCTTTTTTCTTCCTAGTGTACTTGGTTATGTAATCACAACTAATTTAAAACCAGTACTGGAATATACACATTTTGTGTGGTTTCTTTTAAAAGGGTTGATTAGAACAGGGTTTTAACACCAGGAAAACACCGTGTTTTATGTGCTATTAAAAATGCATTGTGTTGAGGCAGGCAGGGAGGTAACCAAACTCCCAAATATCTAGATAGAAGGAAGACCTGTTTCTTTAAAATATATCAGTATACATTTTCAAGCTGAGTAGCTTTAGCGTCTTAAAAAAATGTATGTCCTAGGAAAAATCCATTTGTGGTGGTGTAGGCACTAGTGACTAGGCACACAGGTAAAATATATTTTTTGTTTGACGATCACGACCACAAGTACAATTTTTTATGTTAAAGATGGGATAACGAGATGCATTCAAAGTAAGTTATGCGGTAATATTATTAAGAGGACACATACTATGCAGATATTTGACAATTACAGATGGCTTTTAAAGTAGGCTTATGACAGCATATATATTTTTATTTAAAGGATAAGGAGCGTGTGTGATTGTGATTGTTGTTAAGGCAGTCTTAAGAGTCACCGAAAATAATATATAAGTGAAGAGTGATAGAATGACAACACAGCAATAATGCTATATAGATGGTTACAACTGATTATATTATGTGATTGTTGATTTTCCTCTTTATTTTTATTACATCTATCTCGCTTTAAAAAGTCTGGTTTTAGCTTTATCCACTATAAAACTGGTTGTGGGCAAGGCCAAGGTAAAATAAAAAAAGATTTATTCGCTTTTATGATAATTGCACTTAGACCACCACACTAGTAAAATGTTTGACCATTTTCTCAATGATTTTGCAACAAAGGCTTGTATTTTGACATAAGTTTAATTTCAGGTAGTTATAAACTGCACAGTAGCTTCAATTTGCCAATATCAGATTTTAAAATGTACCTTAAAACATTTTTCCATAATTAGTCATTAAACTATTCCAAACATTTTATAAGCTAGGCTAGGTGCATTTTTTATTCAAATATATTTGTAAAATAGCTAGGTATACATTTTTTGCAGCAGCATTTTGTTCCCCGTTCAGCTATTTTTACCGTGTGGGCGTTCGTATTCTCTCGCTTTGCATTTTACCAAACAACTGTGTATATATTCTGCTTGTAGCAATATTAACAGCTTTAAGATGTGAAATGGGAACAAGTTTTCCGTTCATTTGCTTATATATTTTTGCATGTGTGTGTGTGCTTCAATGCTCAACAGTCTGTATTTTATTACCAAACGGTTTCTTCTTCAAAATTAAGCCTTTTTTCCTTTCGTGCCATTTAATGCGTGTCATTGCCGTACATCTTTTTTCGGAGACCTACTTTTTCTCTTGAAGCAGCACAGAAACAGCATCTTGAGCATTTTCCCTGTGGAAAATTATATGTAGCGTGTAGATACAGCTTGTAGCAAACAATTTGTTGACCTCAATATAAATTTAAAGTGTTTAAACAATTTCCATTGCTGTAAGAGAGTCAGTGTGAGCGTTTTAAAGAGCCACAGACACAAAAAACGGTTTTCTGGCACGTTCGCCACGTTTTTGGCATAATGAACATTGTGGTAATCTATTAATCGGTTTGTGTTAGATAATTGTGTGAAGCCTACACGATAGGAAAAATAATTGACAGTTTTTATAATAGCATATGGCTTTCGGGTAAAATATACATAGTGCTTTCCGGCGATTTAGAACGTTTGAGGTAGTTTGACGACGTAAAATTTTGGATTTGGCAATTCGGAGTTTTCACAGCAATAGATTTTGAATCGTCATCATCCGAAGTTGATTAAGTTGTCAATATTTTAACTCTGAAAGAACTTAGATGACCATCTTATTTCGGTTTTTTAACATGAACAGTTTAGTACTTTTAGCATCCATCTTTTTTTTGGACGCTGAGCTCATCCACTTATTTTCAACTCCAATAATTTATTCCATAGTGTGCAATTGTTATGCAAATTGCACACTCAAATGTACATTCTAGCACGTCATAAAAACCTGCCCAGGTTGTAATCTGCATTCTTCTATTTTGCTTTTTACAACTAAATTTAAAATAATTTATCTGCAACTTTAAACTAAACTGGTGTCCCAATGAACAATAATAGACAGTTATGTTCTCAGTAAACTGGTTACCACTAACTGTCACGTGTCAGGTTAGACAATTTGCCAAAAAAATTATCACGAAAGTTTAAGCATCCAGTTTATAAACTTAATCAAAATAGTTTGCTCGCCTATCAGTTATCTATCCTGAGTACATTTTGTAATTATGACAAGGTGACTACTAACTCTTGTCAGTATGACCATTTTTGTCCACAAAGCTATAAAAAAGAGCCAAATGCAGTTTGTTCAAGTTACGTAATGACACCTAAGCCAAAAAAAGTGACGTAAAAGAGAGCACAAAACACAATTGTTGTAAATATTTTGCGGAGGCTTATGGCTTTTGTTAAAGGTATATTTTATGACAATATATATTTTTGCGTGGGTAGGAAAATAAACGTGTGTGTAGTATTCTATAGACACCCAGACCATCAAAATGTTGAAAATTCACAAGCTTCCAAGAAAAATATAGCATAAAAATGTATTGATGCCATTGCACTAATTAATAGTTTACGAGAAATAATTAAAATGACACTTGACTCTATTTGGTTAGCTTTTTAAAGTGCAGAAAAATTGCACAGGTGGTCAAACATTCAGTTTAAAAATGATTTTTAAAACGTGTGGGTGAACACATATATAAAAAACAGGTAGGTGGAATGTTAAGTTTTTTTAAAGGTAACCAGTGAAAGTGATCAATATCACAAGGTAATTATTAATTAGCAAAAACCACCTGGTGCTTTATCCCGCAATAAAAAACTTTATACTGGACTTTGCGGAAAGTGCAATAACCGATTACAATGGAGATAGACTAACGAACCATAAATATATAAGCTGGATGATGAAATCTAGCTTGTTCTGGAGAGGATGTGATGAGAACCGAGCAAAATTGTAAATTTACTGAGGATTATATTCTTTTTTTCTTGAAAATATTGTGAAATGCGCAGTGAATCAAACAGACAGTTTGAATGAAATAATGAATCATCATCCCATCACATTTTTTTATACCACCCACGTGTTTAGAATGTACGAAGAATTGCTGCTGGTGCTTACAATAAAAAAAATTAATCTTTTTTTTTTACCTAAATCCTCAACCAGTTGCAGCATCAATCCTCCAATGTGCAAATCCCCTTTGACCCTTAAGGTCCTAGGCTCTTCATTTAGATCCGTAACTAGAATCCGAAGCTCCCAGCTTCCATCACCGACCAAATTCCCGTCGGAGAACATTTTTACTATTTATTTCACTTTTTCAACTTAAAACACTATTTTTAATATTGTCGCTGTAATTACAGCTCAACCTTTAAATATTCACTTATCAAAACAACTGCTTATCTTGCAGTAAATTTTTTCAAATGTCGTCTCAAGGTTATCCCAAAATCGATTTCACTTGCAAACTTTATACCTTATCATCATATTCACGTAGCACTCATTCCCATTCCACATGTTTTCCAACAAACTATATACTCATTTCCCCAAAACCCAATTTTTTGTTGCATTTTCCCTAAAAAACAATTAATTTCGGTCAGTTGGTCATCACATACACAGCAGTAGAGAATAATGCAAGGCAATAAAACTCAGAAAGAAACTATTCTTCTGGCTTGTTTCACTTTTTTTATTGCGCAAACAAAGGCCACTATATTCTGGTTCGTCCGATATATCCTTTCAAACACCCGGCATTATTTTCTGGGTTTTTTCACGGACGGAAACCAAATTCCATGTAAAAATCACTTGAAACACTTTCCTAAGCTTGTACTCTATTTTCCTCTGGAAACAAAACCACGTAGTTTCCACACACGTGTAAAGTATGTCCAAATATTACAACGTCATAAATACACTTACAAAAATTTCCAAAATATTCCAATTTTTAGCAAAAAATCCAGTATCAAATATACGCAATTGTACATCTAAACTCATACGTATTGTCTGTGATGCTGCCAAAATCTATCTGTAGGTCTGGCCAGTGTTTGCAGCTGAACTAGTTTCTGAACTGAACAACAGCAGCCCACACTACACAAAATATCACTACTTTACCATTATTACCACAACCAGTCTCAGGTTTTTACTCTGCTGCTGCTGATTGTGCACCATGTAACAAAATAATAATAAAAAATGGATAAATGCTTTATTACTTTGCGCGTACAATTCACAATACACTCATGTACTAGTATATAGGTAAAGTGCAAGCTTTTTGCAATCTGTTGTAATATTGGTAATGGACCAGAGTCCAGCTTAGTTTGGACCAAATACTACGTAAAATATTTTGTAAATTGTAACCTACACACATGTATGTAGACGAGAAACTCACAGCGTGATAAATTGGATAACGTGTGTGTAGGAGGATATCTATATATCTGTGTGTAATATTTTAGCTTCTATGCCAAAATGTATAAGTGTTTATACTACACAGATTTTTTTGGATGAACAAAGCTTGAACAAAATTTCAGTGCGACCAGAAAAAGAGTCGGAGGGAGTCTGCTGGCTGAGCACAAAGTTTACTGGGCTTTTTGGCTTTAGAAAATAGAAGGAAGCAGAAAAGGAAACAAGAAGAAGAGCCAAAAGATGTAAGGTTTTATATGTATTGGGTATGTAGGATGCACATGTGTTGGAAAAATAATACTACGAAAAGGATAAAGGATAATGTTTCTGACTCTAAGCCGAACACTCTGTGAATGCGATGCTGATCATCAGTAAAAATGTATACGCTTTTATATATATTGAATATATATTGTCGTGTTTGGTGTTAATACCTATATGTCTATTTTGTCTTGTAGAGCTTCATTTCATTTTGTTGAGCTTGCAATGCTTTATCACAGAGTAAGAGTAAAAGCTAAAGCAGCGGGTATAAAAAGCTCTGTGTGATGAGCTAAGCTAAAAGTGCAATAAAAATCAGAGGCAACTTACTTACCATTTATTAGAGTAGGGCATAAGGTAAAAAAATAATAATGCACTGCTATGCTTAATAAATTGTACATGAAAAAGTTTCAAAGATTTAGTCGGCAAACTGATATTGATGATGATGCGATGTTTTGCTTTTGGCTGAATATTAATATACTGGAGTATGGAATATTTTTTAAAGGGAGTAATCAGGATATCAAGGTTAATAGAAAGGGACACGAAAAGATGCCCAGGTTTTTTAAAAATTC
This sequence comes from Entomobrya proxima, assembly GCA_029691765.1. NCBI lineage: Eukaryota > Metazoa > Arthropoda > Collembola > Entomobryomorpha > Entomobryidae > Entomobrya > Entomobrya proxima. The sequence continues at coordinate 12,605,052 of CM056171.1, read as the reverse complement.
TAAAACATTTTGCTTCAAGCTTTAAACCAATTCATACGTAAGGTAATAAATTAATTCTGGGAAATAAATGTACTAAAACTTACCAATTTTTTAAAACAATGAACAATTTTTCATACAGAATATATATCCTTAAAACAGTTTTCCCTTTCAGTATATTATACTCTGTTGACATTAAAATATCAGCCATGTAGCTTCATCACAGAATAAAGCTTCAAGCCAAAAAATGTTAAAATGTCAGCCTCCACACGAGCGTGAGTGTGCTATATCCTTTTTCTACTGGCGTAATAATCTGTATACCTAGTTGATATTTTGAAAAAGAGAATGAGATGCAGTTCCTTACCAGCTTTTTAACCTTTTTACTTAATACATTGCATGAATATCCATGCATATCTGAGAGAATGAATACATGAATATTGTACTTGTATAAAGCTTTTAAAAATTGTGTGGACGGTTTTTACAGCTTTTACATAGGTATAAAGATTATATGTATGAATGCATAGAGAAATTTGTGACTAGGTTTAACCAGCTTGTTGCTTCAAGTGTTAACCTCTGATAGATATATAAAAAATGTTAAAGATTTTGGTATAAGTTATTATAGCTAGTAATATAAGTAGAGTAACACAAGGACTTTGGGTATTACCGAATATGGAAAACGTGGTGATGATTGGCTCTTGTACAGTGTAAGGTGACAGAGGATCCGAAATACTGTTTTGTAATTGTATTTGAAATACATTTCAATTTCAAATTGAATTACTTTTCCGGTCAGGATGTAATTAATTGAGTAATTACTATTAAATTACTTTTTTTGAGGTTTATAGCCTATTTTGCTGGTTTAGAGCCTATTTTGCTGGTTTAAAGCCTATTTTGTCGGTTTAGAGCCTACTTTGCTGGTTTAGAGCCTATTTTGTCGGTTTAGAGCCTATTTTGCTGGTTTAAAGCCTATTTTGCTGGTTTAAAGCCTATTTTGCTGGTTTAAAGCCTATTTTGCTTGGTTTAGAGCCTATTTTGCTTGGTTTAGAGCCTAATTTGCTGGTTTATAGCCTATTTTGCTGGTTTATAGCCTACTTTGCTGGTTTATAGCCTATTTTGCTGGTTTATAGCCTATTTTGCTGGTTTATAGCCTACTTTGCTGGTTTATAGCCTATTTTGCTGGTTTATAGCCTATTTTGCTGGTTTATAGCCTATTTTGCTGGTTTAGAGCCTATTTTGCTTTTTTAAAGCCTATTTTGCTGGTTTAGAGCCCATTTAGCCCAAAAATAAAGTCTACAGACAGACGTCTACACGACACGACTAAAAGTATTTCGGTTTCTCTGCTAACTTCTAACGCTTTAAAAAATGCATAGAAACCTTCTAAAAACCATTGAAAACTTATTTTAACCATAATTAACCATATTTACTACCTAAATTAATAAATTTCCTTAAAAATTAATCCATTTTTACAAAAACTTCTACAAAATTTGCTTAGTTTAAGTGACATTTAGCCCATTTTTAAGCCCGGGAGGGACATGGTCCTTTACAGATGTGTTATGTTGCCATTAAAATGCTGCTTTGTGCATTGAGCAACATAACACATCACTTAATTTTCATGAATATTCACTAATTTTTCGGTAAAATGGTCAATTCTTGTAAAAAATGGCCATTTTTTAAGCTTCAGAGTGTCATAATGCCCCATAAAACAGCATTGCTGACTTTGTTCCCTTTTCGTCATTTCGTCAGCTGACTGGACTACCTACCTTGTGGACAAGAGTTGACGATTGACACTTTAATTTTTGGAAGCGTTAATTATCGGACATGCTTTCTTTCTCTAAAAGGCTGGTAGTTTCCAGTGGCCAGTTTTTAACCCGACGTTTGTCCAGTAGTCAAGCGTTTAAATTGGTCAACTTGAAAAATACCCGAAGTTTGTTAAAATTGGAGGGACCGGACACTCTAAGTTTACTCCAAGGTTTGGTGACAAATGACGTGGGACAGTTGTCAACTAGTGGACCACCAAGTTGTATTTACGCCCTGTTTTTAAATCATCAAGGAAGGGTGCTTTGGGACACGGTGGTTTATCAAGAAAAGGAGGTGACGTGGTTGGAGGTGGACCACAGGATTAAGGACAAGGTGGTTAAGCATTTGAAACAGTTTCGGTTGAGGAAGAAGGTGACAATTGACGAGGAGGTGACGAAGGACCTTTGGGTGGGTTTTAAGGACAAGGAGGAGGATTCTGAGGAACCGCCGGGGACAAGTTGGCAGTCTTTTAGGGATCCGCGGTTAAAGGAACTTGGGTGGCGGTTATTGGTGACGAAAGACCAGAAGATTGACGAGAAGGTGACGACTGAAGTGGAGGAGTATACAAGATTAAGATACAAATTGGGAGTGGCCGAGGGCATCCAGGAGATTCCTTCCGGGTCCAGTTTTCCGTTGGAAAGTAACGGTGATTTTTTGCAAGGAATAAGTTTCCATAAAGGGTGCTACATTGGTCAGGAGTTGACCGCGAGGACACATCATACTGGAGTGGTGCGCAAGAGGATTATGCCATTTCGGTAACTACTTAATTATTCATTTTAACCGATTTTAACGGTATTTTTAACGGTGGTTTTATTTTTATAAAGGTTGGAGGGGAATGGTGACGATTTGAGTAAAGTAGAACCGGAAACGTTGGAGGTGGTCAACAAGGTGACGAATAAAGTGGTGGGGAAGGTGAGAGGACTCCAGGGGGACTTTGGAATCGGTTTGATTAGAGTTCAGGAAGCTTTAGGAGCGGAACCGGGACAGTTAAGAGTTGGCGAGGTGACGATAACCGTTACAAGACCGGATTGGTGGCCTAGAGATCGTGAAAGGTCAAGTTCTTAGAAGAAAAATGAGTAGTGAAGGAGTCAAGGAGGAGCCTGGTACCTCTGAGGTGACCAAGAAGGACCAACGGCATTTTTTTCAGTGTACAGATTGCGGCTTGAACGAAGAATACACCTATTTTGGAACAAGTCCTCCATTTTGCAAAGCCATTCAGTTTCTGGAGCCCAGTTACCTTCTCCAAGATCCCTTTTCCTCAAGTGGGGGAAATAACGCCAATTTTTTACTTTTGGGAAGTAACTGTGCACTTTGCAGTAAAATGGTGTGTCAAGAATGTGGCACATTTTTTACCAAGAGGTTATGTCAAGCCTGTTTTAAACTGGGAAGTAGGGAGTTACCCGAAGAATTACAGCAAAAATTACAGAAGAAAAAAGACTGAAAATAGCTCAATAAATTATTGTACAGAAAAAAAGTAACGGTTTTTATTATAACGGTTTATTTTGTAACAAATTAATTATAATAGCGTTTTTTCTGTTGATTCTTTTGCGGAGGTTGACGTTGACGATTAGGTGTCCAGGTTGATTTTGGAGCATTTGGAGGTGGCTTTCCAGTTAAAAGTTTAGCTATTTTGGCCTTTTTCATCTCGCCACGGTTGGGTTTGTTTGATTTCCTCTGAAAACCACAAAAAATTATTAAAAATCTAGAAAAATTACCTATTTTACTTGTAATTCTTACCCTCAGCTTTCCAATTTCGGCCATTTTATCCCCTCCAAACCCACTAGTCTCCTCCCGATCCCCTCCATTTCCTTTCGAAGCCTTCTTCTGTCCCTTGTGCTGTTTAACCTTCAGCTTCTTCACGCACCTAGAAATCCTCAATGATCGTCCCCGTAACTCCTTCTGATTCAAATTCTTCACCGCATCGTCAACCGCCTCCCTGCTGTCAAAGTTGACATACCCAAAACCCTTCCCCAGTCCTGTGGCGTTATCTCTGATGACCCTCACGCTGGTAATGGTGCCACAGGGTTCAAAAAAGCGCCATAGTTCTTCATCCGTCACCTCTGCAAATAAAATTGACAATTGACCAAAACATGTCATAAGTCATCACTTCTCTTTTAACTTATTTAACTTACTCAAGTGCAAATTCCCCACAAAAATGGCCTTTTTATTGTCCCTCTTTCCCCCATCGTCACCACCTTGTCCACTTCCCTGAGCCAAGTCCACCACCAAGTGATTATCCTTTAGAATCATTCCTCGTCCCTTTTTAACCGCCTCTTCAGCCTCCTCCCGGGTAGCAAACCGGATGTAAGCCGAAATGGTACTTTTGTCCTTGTGCAGCTCCTTTTTATTTATGGCCACCTTTTTTAACTGAGTGGGTTTTGAAGGGGCTCCTCCTCGTAATCGTACCGTTTCAATTTGTCCCCACTTTTTAAACAGCTTTTTTAACTCCTTCTTTTCCACAGTTCCGGGTAAATTACCGACGAAAATGGTTCTAGCTTCTAGTTCGGGGTCTTTAGGTTTTGGGGCGTTTTTTTCGGCAAGTGTCTTGGTCACCTCCTCTTTCTTCTCAGGTACGTCAACTGTAGTCTCCTCGTCATCCTCTTCATCGTCAACAGTCTCCGCCAACTTGACACCTTTCTTTTTCTTCTTGTTATTCTTCTTGACAACCTCTCCATTCGTCACCAACTCGAGCTTCTTGTCCTTCTTCGTCACAATCTCCTCGTCGTCACCCGTCTCCTCCAACTTAACCCCTTTCTTCTTCTTCTTGCCCTTGTCGTCACCCCCTCCATTCGTCACCAACTTGACACCTTTCTTCTTCTTTTTCGTCACATCCCCTCCAGCCTCCTCAATCGTCACCTTTCCCTCCTTCTTCTTCTTTTTCGTCACGGGTTCCTCCATCGTACTCGATATCGTCCCATCTTGAACCCCTTTCTTGCCCTTTTTCTTCCCCTTTTTCTTGCCACCCTCGTCACCTGTCACCTCTGTCGTCACCTCCTTCTTCTTCTTTCCCCGTGGTCCACCTCCAATTTCCTCCTCCTTCACCTTCACCATCTTAAACACTTTAGCCCCTCCACCTCCTCCAAACAAAGCTGCCAACTTGGGATCCACCTCATTATCCCCTCCACCCCCCTCCTTAGCCAAAATGGCACTGATTGTCCCCACTTTGTACTTTCCCATTGTCACTTGTCACCTTAATTATTTTTCGTCGTCACTTCTAAAAATCGTCACCTTAAAAAACAGCCCATCAACCCATGTGTCTGCCTTCAACCTAGCCCATTCCCGCATCTCACTTCAGTTTCGGGGCAAATTGACACAAATAAACAAAGCCATGTGACGACTTATCGTCAACCACATTCAACCCAAAATTGACAAGTGTCTTATCTTTCGTCATGTCAATGTCAACCTCCAAAATGTCATCTTCATCCCTCAAGTTATTACGTTTCTCCCGACGCTTCGGGTCCGCACCACCGCCCATGGGCGGCACAACAGGCCGGGAATATCTACCTCCTTCGTCAACTTTTGGAGGTGACGACAAAGTGACCATGAGATCCTGGCAACTACACAGTTACTCCGGTCCCTCCGAACTCCAGCTAACGTCCACCGCCAAACTGCCCGTTATTAACGGTCCCCGGGAAGTTCTTGTCAAGATTAAGGCCGCCAGTGTCAATCCCATTGACTTGGCCATGACACGAGGCTACGGTGCGGAAACTATTAACTTATTAAGGGACCTGTGTCCATCTTCTGGAGGAATTGACGAAGTTCCTAAAAAGCTGGTCAACTATTTAACTGGACAAAGAACGGTTATCGAATTTCCGTTAACTTTAGGCCGGGATTTTGCCGGTGTGGTGGAGCACCTTGGACAGGATTGTCAAGGGGATTTGCGTGTGGGTGACCAAGTTTTTGGGGTGGTGGGCGTTAATCGTCAAGGCAGTCATGCGGATTACGTGGTGGTCCAAGATGACACAGTAAGTAAAAATAATTTAACGGTGGTTTTTAACGGAAATTAACGGCTTTTTTTCTTAAAGATTCGCAGAATGCCGAAAAATCTAAGTTTTGTGGAGGCGGCCAGCTTGCCCTACGTAGCCTGTACCACCTGGAGCGCTTTAACCGTCACCGGAAACTACTTAAACTTGGCCCAAAAACGGTTTCTTGTTTTGGGCGCTTCCGGAGGCGTTGGCACCTTCGCCATTCAGTACTTAAAAAGTCAAGGCGCCTTAGTAACCGCCACTTGCAGTCCTTCCGCCATGGACCTCCTAACCAGTTTAAAATCCACCCAAAAGCTAATAAACTACCAAGAACCCGAAGTAGCCCTTGACCAAATTCAAAGTGGAGCTCCCTACGACTGCATTTTACACCTTAGTGGTCCAAAAAACCTAGAAACCAGCCTAAAAACCTTAACTTCTTTTTTAAAACCGTTAACCGGACAATTTATCACTTTATCTCCTCCATTTCTCCAAAATGTGGACAATCACGGACTACTTTTCGGCTCAGCAAAAAACCTAATTCAACTGATAACCCAAAATTTACAAAGTTTCCAAGATGCTAAAACTTGTGTCAAGTGGGCATTTTTTGTGCCAAGTGGTCACATTCTAGAAAAAGTGGCTAAATTAGTAGAATCCGAGGAAATCAAACCGGTAGTGGATTCAGTGGTCAACTTTACAGAACTTCCTCAAGCTTATCAAAAGGTGGACGATGGACACCTTCGGGGCAAAGTGGTTATCACTACGAAATGAACTGATAAGCTATAAAACTAGTCGTTTTTTAAATTGCAATAAAAAGTATTTATTTTTGTGCGTTAAATTAACAAGTTTACAAATTTAATACATTTTTTTTATCATGGTCCCTTAAACCGATAACCTTTCCAACTGCTTATCTACCTCCTCCTCCTCTTCCAGTAGCTTCTCCAGCACCTCCCAAAGCACAGTCTCCTTCGGATAATCATTATCCACCAAATTCACCAAATAATACGAATTGGCCATCCCCTCAATCACCTCCCTACTTCTCCTCATCGCCTCATCCTCCCCCTCCTTGTACAATTTAGCCCACTGTTCCGTCCACAATCCAAAAGCTTCATCCTTCCAAACCAAAAAGCTCTCTGGATCGACCACAGTCGGTTGAATAATTTCCCTTCCAGGGAAAACCCCCCAAGTCACCGCAATGGGGCAATGTCTATGCGCATTTGTAAAGTTAAATCTGCCATTTTTATTAATTATATGATAATTTAATTGCGGATAACCCTGAAGTATCCCCTTCAACTTATCAATCCTCTTTTCACTTAAAAAAAATTCAAGATAAGCTTTTTTATAAATGTAGCCACCCGGTTGACCCCAGCCATGTACAAGATGACCACTGTCCAACCCATTGACATTCGGTTGACTATTTATGGTCAAGATTCCTCTTCGGTTTAATTCCGCCAATTTATCCTTAATTTCCAAAGTTTCTCCACAAAGTGGTTCATCATTCCAGGGAATTCGGGTAACGGTTACTCCGTTTTTGTTCGGGGTGCCGGTTAAATAGTGGTAAAAAACGTGCCAAACGTCCTGTTCGCTGGTCAATGTCCTGCCCCACATTTCTAAAAGTTCTTTGGAACTGGAACGACTTTGCAAGTAAAATAGGTAGTAGTCCTTTAACTCGCCAAAAGCTGGGCTTTCACTAGAGCCCCAGCGTCCATTAGGAAAATCGTCCCAGTGAGCGGTTCGATGAATGTAAGCGTTTGGCCTTGAGCTCCAAAAAATGGGACGGATTTCCTCTTGACATCGCTTATAATTTGGAACCACCTTCCAAGGTAATGGACGCTGGGGTCTACTACAGGGATTCCATAAGCCCAACTGTTTACAAATGGACATGGTGGCTACTTCCCGGTTTAAAGTGTAAAAGTGGACACCGGGAGCTAACCCGCTTTGAAAAAGTTCCCGGATCATGTCAACTGCTAATTTTATTCCGTAATTTTGAATACTTTCGTCATTCGGTTGAAGCTTTTGCACTTGTTCTTGTATTTCTGAGGGTACCTCCAATTTACTCAGTTTGACAATGTGACGTAAACTGTCATAACTTTGAATTGGCATTACTCCGGGAATGATTGGAACTCGAATGCCCAGTGCTCTGCAGTCGTGGACAAATTTGAAGTAGACCTCAGGCTTGAAAAATAACTGAGTTATTATAAAGTCCGCTCCAGCGTCCACTTTTTCTTTTAAGTGGACCAAGTCTTCGTCATAGCTGGAACACTCTGGATGTCCAGAAGGATAGCCAGCAACGCCAATGACGAAATAATCACCGTGAAGTTCCCGAATGTGACGAACTAGTTGGCTGGCATACTCCAGAGGATTTTTGGACTTGTGGTCTTCACAGCGATCTGAAAAAAAAAGCAATAAAAAACCGGTTTTTTTTAGACAGGTATCATCGTCACTCGTAGAGAACGTGACCATTGACGATTGACCATTGACGTTTTTACCTCCACGTAATGCCAAAATGTTCCTAATTCCCAAATTTTTCGCCTTTTCCAAGTATCCATTAATCTGTTCCATAGAACTATCCGCACTGGTCATATGAAGCATGGTGTCCAATCCCGAATAATTCAACGCTGCACTAGCAATTGTCATTGAACTTGTTTCGGAATCACCCCCCGGATTACCCGCAGGATGCCAAGTAATGTCACAAAATAATGGTCCACCTTGTCTCATTCTATCCAATCGGGCTAAAAGGTTACAAGCCCCGCTTTTGGTTCGGGGTGGAAAAAACTCCAAACTGAAGAAGGGCTCACCGCTTTCTATTCTACTTTGGATTTTTTCATAAAGAGGTTGATAACTTGTCAAGCTGCTTCGTCTTCGACATCCTCCTGGACCGGAAGTTGACATGGTGGCACAAGTAGAATCCGTGGAGTCTTCAAGATCCGTACAGTAAATGGAGGTGGTACTGCTTTCGCTACAGTTTCGACTTGAAGGAGAATCCTCCTGGGCACTTAGTAAAATCCCGCTGTCTTGACGATGAAGTCCACCGTCACGGTCACGACAACATCTTGAAGAGTCGGGGGAAGATTGAGCTTCCATTTTAATGACAGGATGGACAAGGAGGAAAAATGGGATTCAAGGTGATGATGTGGCAATTTCTGTGGGAACAATGGAATAAATTGCACAATTGGTGTCGTCACAAATTATTTATTGGTTTGGATGGGGAAATGTGGACAATGAACAGTTAGGTGCTTTGATTTTGAAAGGATGGAAGGTGCTCGAAGGAATCTAACTGTACATTGGCTTTGGCTTGGAGTTTTAATTGGGATAACAGGTGTGTAGGATGTGTGCATGTGTTCAGAGAGGTGGATTGTGACTGGCGAGAAGGTGAGCAGATGAATAGACAGCAGCACAACCGACCAGACAAAATAAACACTGAGCATGCTTAGTGAACGTGAGGGTGATGGAAGCAGAACGGGTTTTAATGGAATGAACATGTAAATCCGTCTGTCTGTCTGTCTGAAAAATGTCTGTCCATTTATTTTGCAGTGATGATAAATGACATTATGGGAAAACTTACAAGTGGATATTTTAAAATTAAAATTTTAGAGGAATTTTTAGAGTTTTTTTTAAAGCTTAGGATTAGGATGCACTAATATTTAATATATGTATTTTTAAAAATTTAAATGGGAGCCATAACTTATTTTAATGGCTTTAACAAACCTTTTTGAAAAGGGATTTGAAAATTTAGAACAGCTAAAGTAAATAAAGATGTTCTATCAAAAAAAAATTTCTGTAGCAAGTAGTTCATAAAGTGCTGAAAATATTTTTTTGGGGGGTAAAATACAAGAATTTACAAAGCACAAGTGAGTATGCCATATAATGTGAATGCCTGGTTGAAAAATCTACTTCACAAAATTATTTCGGCTATGGTATTAAATCCACTTATTAACCGATTAATTTTATAACCCTGTCAATACAAGTAGGTACATAGTGTATTGCGTACAATAGTGGCTTGCATTTAACCTCCACCACACTTTTGACTTTGTTCACCTATTCTGGCTTGTTCCTTTAGCGTCTAAATCCGCATTCGTCATAAAAATCTGCATGAAATAATCTAAGATAAATCTGGGCAAACTCCATTAACCACTTAAACTTTAAACCCTGTACAAAAAAGGGTTAAAGTTTACACACTTTCTATAATAAACTGCGTGCATCCTGTCATCAATATCATAATAATTATCATTCTGACCTGTCTCAAGTGTCAACAGTCAACATTTACCAACAAACTTATTCACTTGACGAACATTCATTCATTTAACTTATCTTAATCTGTAAATGCGGTGTACACGCTAGTCCATGAAGTCCATTCATTTATTCAAACTTGCTCGCACCAGCGATAACCCACACAAACCAAACACTTGCCAACAGTCAGATAATCCAATAGACTTGTCATTTATTAAACGTCATTTTCCATTAAAATTTATTCAAATTTCAACACAATTCACAATTTATTTTTGAAACTTGAGTAACATTTCCCATCATCCCCATCAAACAGCCACAAATACTTGGCCAACAGCTCCGGTCCCTGGAACTCCTCTACGGAAATCAAACTGTGTTCCGGAGCTGCCCTCAAATAATCACGGGGATGACCACTTTGCTGATTTTCCCTTGGGAGTAGTTTTTCGTCACTGACGATATGGACATGCTTTTAGGAGATAAGGCATTTTTCGTACGGGGTGACAATGTCACTATTATGACGATAGTTAAAGGGGCTGTTAAATTAAAGGGACTGGGGTGTACTGAGATGTAACCTGAATGATGCGAATCTTCCAGTTGGTACAGTACAAAGGCCATAATTTAGTATGGAAACAAGGCTGGGACGGAAATGAAAATGTGTTCCGGAGGAGGACCAGGTCAGCTTGGGTGAATTTTTGAGAACCTCCGGTAAGGCGACATAGATTGACGGGACAGCGTTGCTCAACCGACCTTAAGGAATGGCCCCAGCTGGCGTCTAGACTTTGGTAAAGCAAAATGGTTTTTAGAGTGACGAAGGGTGGAGTTGGGTGCCCGGCGTTGATAGTGGAATGGGGCTCAAATGGCCATAAAAGTTTATCTACGATGCGATTGCTGGGATTGGTAATGGGTGAAGAGGAGGTTCGGGGTAACTTGAGATGGTGACGGGAATAATGTGCCGTTTTGGAGGTTTTGGCGATGAAGAAGAGGAGGCTTGGAGGATGACAATGAGGAGATGGCAACTTCCGGTTGGAGTGACGTTGGGGTTGAGTATGAAGCTTGTTCACCTAAATTACAAGAAAGAAGATTGATTAGGATTTTTAATTGGAATTTGGGGTTGGGTGTTTGGTAAGTTTAGTAGTACAATGGATAAGTGTCCACTGCCGAAAATCAGAAGACGTAAATAGCCAGTGAGAAGTTTGGGCCGGATAACGCGATGCAGTTTTCTGAGCAGGGCAGAAAAACAAAGAAAGGTTGAAATAATAAGTAAAATGTGTGTAAAAAATTGTTTTCTTTCAAGTGCAAACTAAATATTGAGTGAAAGTGACAAAGACTAAAATCATGAGAAATGTTTACTGTATTTGCACACTAGCCAGATTGTCAAGCACGCTTTCTTTTTAAAACTGTTTCAAACTGTTTAATTTTTTTGTAAAAAAACATAAAATTAATAAGCTGTTTTGTTACTTAACATTTTATAAAAAACTTAATGTTTTTAAAAATTGACTTGCCAGTTTTCATCCTGTAATATTTTACTTAGCCATTACAAATCCACAGAAATGAAAACGTTTTCAAGCGAAAAATAATTACTGCAAAGTTTTCCTATTGTTTCAATTAGCGCTTGGTTTTAAATGAAAGCAAAACTTACTATTAGAGTGTCCTTGACCTAGAGAAAAAATGCATATTGCAAGGCCGTTGCACAATGCATTATGCATTTACTTTATTCAGCATAAAAAATAGCATAACATGAGAATATTAATACCTTATTCTTCTGTGTGCAAAACGACAAGTGAATTTGCATTGCTGTTGCTCTGCAGCAGTTTGAATTGAATAGTAAGCCAGTCTATTCACAACAATAAGCATACTTTTTTGCTAAAGCAACAGGTATACCAAAAGAAGAGTGAAAACTGTGAAAGGAGTGCCATACTTATTTATGTTTTAGCTATAATGTGTTAAGGCTCAATCGGACTCGAGTACAGTAATTTGCAATGTTGAATAAGCATATATTTATCTTAAAGCGTTGGGATCATCCAGGGCGGTCACACTTGGCCGCAAATGGAACATTTAGCCTTGCAGTGTTTTACGTCGCATTGCCCCATCCACTGGGCTCCAAGCTTTCTGTTTGAAGCTGAAATTTGTCGGATATCCGGAAACTGTTATTTTTAACCGTGGTCAAGGAACCCGGAAAAACCCGGAATTTAGTTAATTCCCGGAGATAACACAATTAACGACTGAAACTCGTTAGATAAGCTTATATTGACTTGAAAGGACTACAAATTGACTCCCCCTACCCCCGGGGGTCCCCTTCCCCCCAAAACCCAAATAACGTCGTAGAGAGCTGAAACTCGGTATATAAGCTCATATTGACTTATTAAGTACGAATATACAAGAAAAGTTACTCCCCCTACCCCCGGGGGTAACCTTCCCCCCAAAACCTAAATAATGTCGTAGATAGTTGAAACTCGGTATATAAGCTCGTATTGACTCATTGAGTACGAATATACAAGAAAAATGACTCCCCCTACCCCCGGGGGTAACCTTCCCCCCAAAACCTAAATAACGTCGTAGAGAGCTGAAACTCGGTATATAAGCTTATAGTGACTCAACAAGTGGGAATACACCAGAAGAATCAGTCCAACGGACTCCCTTACCCCGGGAGGTCAGCTTCCCCATCTAGCCCAAACGGTGTCGTAGAGAGCTGATACTCGGAATATAAGCTTATAGTGACTCAATAAGTACGAATACAGCATGGGAATGAGTCGTTTGTAATTCCTTACCCCCGGGGGTCAGCTTTTTCATCTACGCTTTCTGAGTCCAGTGATTGGTGACTGCTATCCTTAATTGGAGATGCCTGAACTTAATTGGCGATTTGTAACCTTATTTGACAATAGGTAGCCTTAAATGGTGGTGGGTAACCTTAAATGGTGGTGGGTAACCTCAAATGGTGGTGGGTAACCTTATATGGTGGTGGGTAACCTTAAATGGTGGTGGGTAACCTTAAATGGTGGTGGGTAACCTTAAATGGTGGTGGGTAACCTTAAATGGTGGTTGGTAACCTTATTTGACAATAGGTAACCTTAAATGGTAGTTGGTAACCTTAAATGGTGGTGGGTACCCTTATTTGACAACAGGTAACCTCAAATGGTGGTAGGTGACCTTAAATGGTGGTGGGTAACCTTAAATGGTGGTGGGTAACCTCAAATGGTGGTGGGTAACCTTATATGGTGGTGGGTAACCTTAAATGGTGGTGGGTAACCTTAAATGGTGGTGGGTAACCTTAAATGGTGGTTGGTAACCTTATTTGACAATAGGTAACCTTAAATGGTAGTTGGTAACCTTAAATGGTGGTTGGTAACCTTATTTGACAATAGGTAACCTTAAATGGTAGTTGGTAACCTTAAATGGTGGTTGGTAACCTTAAATGGTGGTTGGTAATCTTATTTGACAATAGGTAACCTTAAATGGTAGTTGGTAACCTTAAATGGTGGTTGGTAACCTTAAATGGTGGTTGGTAACCTTAAATGGTGGTGGGTAACCTCAAATGGTGGTGGGTACCCTTATTTGACAACAGGTAACCTCAAATGGTGGTAGGTGACCTTAAATGGTGGTGGGTAACCTTAAATGGTGGTGGGTAACCTCAAATGGTGGTGGGTAACCTTATATGGTGGTGGGTAACCTTAAATGGTGGTGGGTAACCTTAAATGGTGGTGGGTAACCTTAAATGGTGGTGGGTAACCTTAAATGGTGGTGGGTAACCTTAAATGGTGGTGGGTAACCTTAAATGGTGGTGGGTAACCTTAAATGGTGGTGGGTAACCTTAAATGGTGGTTGGTAACCTTATTTGACAATAGGTAACCTTAAATGGTGGTTGGTAACCTTATTTGACAATAGGTAACCTTAAATGGTGGTTGGTAACCTTATTTGACAAAAGGTAACCTTAAATGGTGGTGGGTAACCTTAATTGACGATAGATATCCCTAAATTGGCGATTTGTAATCTTAAATGGTGGTTGGTAACCTTAAATGGAGTTGGGTAACCTTAAATGTTCGATTCGTAACCTCAAATGTTTGTTGGTAACCTTAATTTTATACGAGTAACCGTAATTGGCCATCCGTAACCTTAACTGCTGTTGTTTACTTATTAATCTGTATATTATATCTGTTTATTAATAGTCTAACTGTTTTCGTATTAATGCAAATGAATATGAACTGTTTTGCTGACGATGCATCACTATAATTTTATGCATATTATTTATTATTTTATGTAATTAGGCGCATTTTTTAGAAATGTATGGCAATGTACGAAAGGGATAAGCATATTTGAATCGCGTTTCAACTTTCACCATCATCATAAATGCAATTTGCATGCTTGCAAATATAAGTACTCTCTACTCATAGTAGGTAGCGAGCGTCATGCAAACATAGTGTAAGTAGGTTTAGTGTTTTAGACAATAATTTCCTAAGATCACACATTCTCACTCACACAGGCTCACCAAATGCGCGTCTGCATCAATGCGTTTCCAGTGCATCTTTCATCTCCCCTCTTTTTTCGTTTCATATAAACAAACTATATCTATATTTTTCCTATACTGGAAAAGGGGTAACCCTTCCCACAAGTAAAAAGATTATTCCGTATGTTGTTGTTGCTAAGAGGAATCCAATATACTTTATGTCCGTTGCTCCTGTTTGCTTCTTCTCTTTCTCCGTTTTGTCTCCATTATAATATCTGGTCTGAACCTGGAGAAAGTTTTGTTTTAAAATATTCTAGATTTCTATTTTAAGTGTGCAAGAGAGACAAATAATATATATCGGGATTAAAATATTGTGAACATGTGGATTTCCGTGCATGCAATGCAAATTTGGTTGCTGCTGCAAACACTGGCCACTTCTGGTGCAATACAGATTAGAGGTTTGCCATTTAATCTTCCAGAGTCCAAGTAAGTCTAAGTTTTAAAAATTCCAAAATTGTGCGGTTTTGTAGACAAGATTACCATGATGATGATTGCTTCATATATTTTTTGCGCAGGTTTTGTACGAGCTGTGAAATGGATAGTGCAAAATTTTATTATCCAACCGTGATAATGGACGAGGCTTGTCTGGGGTACTTGATAGATTTGAAGTCTCCCCATAAGACGGTTGAGGGGACCATGTTCAAACTTTTGGAGGATTTAAAAAGCATTCGGAGTCCAACATCTTACATCGTACATGCTTACATTGAGAGCATGCGAGCTTATCAGGCCATCTGGAAGGAAGCGTACGATCTCAGCGTGATGGGCGTTCCTACCCTCCAGGATTCAGTGTGCATCAAATTGCTAAAGTCAGGACAAGGATTTGCGCGACCAGTTCCTCAAGCTGCTATTGAGCCAAATCAATTTATATCGTACTTGACGGGGAAAAGTTGGGAGGAACGCTTTTTGACTGGAATTGAAGACATTTGGGTGTCATCAGTATGCAACGTGAAAGATCATCAGAAACAAGTATGTTCTAGTTTAACGTTAGAAGCTATATTTACTAATATTTGAAGGCAATAACTAACAGCGCATTTATTTTTCAGTATTTGAAGTCGCTTCAGCGGGTAAACTCAACATGGCAGAGCTCCAAAAGCTGGGAAATCCACAAATATGTACCCCGAAGGCACCGTTTTGATCCTATAATAAACATGGAGTTCTTTAGGCCATGCGGAGATAACTCGTCAATTCCACCGTCATTATCAGATGATATTCACAAATGCAGAGGGCGGATGGAGTGTGACGTGCCACTCTCCCATCCGGGAAGCTCACGAGGACAAGGACCTTCCAATAGGGAACAACTTCAAAGACCTGCTCACAAACCACATCCCAATATACCGGGTCTTGCAGTAGAAGAACCTTCAGCTAAAAAATCAAGAACAGAAGAGCAAGAGCAGAGCTTTATTATAAATGAATTTAATCCATCAAAACTTGGATTCTGGAAGCCCTATCCAACACAGGAAGAATTCATTGAAATTCGCGTGCATCCAGCGCCAGGAAAGAAGAGACAGTCATTCAAGACTCTGAAAATAATTTGCATTGGAGCAATTTCAGAAAGGCTGTTCATGGTAGCAAATTTACTAAAAGTTGAGATTCCGGAAAATGGATACTTTTATATCCGTTCGTCGTCGCTTGAAGGAAAGAACTACGTACACATTTCCGCTGATGAAGACCAGTCGTTCCAACTCCTGCCTGGCTACGACAAAGAGCCAATAGTAATCATGCTTTTAGAAATGACGGACAGTGCCACTAAATCATCAAACTGGGGGAATATAAGGTTAAAACCGCAACGTGACGGACGTAAGCTCTCTAAAGATTTGAGAACGGAGCTAGGAATCTGGGATGTAATTAGAGAAACTCTAATTGATGCCCAGCTATACGGAATCCTAAGAAATGTTGAGATTGCACAACATCTTAAATCCGTGCTTCCTTATATTGGATGTAATTTTATACTTCCAATGGGTGATGTGGATAGTGTAGAAGACATGACCTCATCTTTGAATTATTGCAAAGACGATCCTTATGTGGACCCGTTCCAGTATAACTTCTTCAAGCTTGGTACATTTTCCATTGGGCTTCCGAACGACTGTAGTCGCGACATTGGCTATCAGACTGATAGAACTGAACATGTACAGCGAAATGACCTTGACACTGTTGGTGTAACCAGCACACCTTCCTCAGAAGCAGAGTGTCCAGCTAAAAACAACCTGATTGGTCTGTTGCAAAGTCAAATATTGGCCGAGATTGACCACATCAAACGCAAGTACAATTCAAAATTTACAACTAACTTATACCCCACCGAAATATTTAGGGATACAGTATGGAAAGAAATTGAATCCCAAGAGACTATAAGGTTGGACGAAATCAGGGAGCTGCACTGGTACTGAAATCGAACTGGTACATCATGATCCCGGGGACGGTAGAGCACCTGCTCGTCTCCTACGGTGCAAAGTTTGTCATCAACGACTTCATGAATGCCCAGACTCTCTAACACATAGTCAAAAGAGAAGCAAAATTGCAGACGGAGATGATATTCCAGCGCTGCCGTCACAGCTTAAAAGAAAAATGTTTGACCATCTGGACTCTCAGCAGCACCTTACCAGTGTTCTTTATTTTACTCAAAAAGAACGTATCAAAGTTGCTGCCGACGAAGGAGAGAGACAGATGGTGGGGAAGGATCCTGAAATCCAGCAACTGGCAAACGTAATGGATATTACGTTCACCTTTCTACATACTAACACAGCACCCTATAACGCAAAGTCATGGTATGAAACTCTAACCAAGATTCATGCGAATGTTGGAGGCAGCTTGCACACTAGAAATACTGCATATAAAATAGTTGATTTTATTGCCCGGGAAGGAACTCTGAACATTCTTCGTTACCTAGTAGAAAAGGATCTTCCATTTACATTAATCTTGGATGGAAGTGCCGATAGCAGGAACCATCATTATGTTATCGTGTATCTCCAAGCTTTGGAAGGAGAAGTGACTATACCTTACTTTGCGTTCTTTCTAAAGCTGGGAACATCATTTACTGCAGAGTCGTACCTGAAGGCTCTTAAAGACGAGGTGGACAGGGTAGAAGCAGTACTTCCAGGTTTCAAGAACTACTTTATGACAAGGATTGTTGCGGTTGCAACTGACTCAGCGAACGTGATGGGACTTTTCCACACTAAGTTAAATGAGTGGATTGCTCGAAAAGGGTGGAACGATGAAACACTTAACATTGTAAGTATTTACTGCTTGGCTCATAAACTGCAGTTGTCCTCCAGAAACTCAATTGTTCCTTTGAAAACGGACTCGGACGTTCCGGTCGACTCTCCTTTGTACTACTTTAGTTATTTGGAAAAATTCATGCAGTCTAGTTACGTTTGGTTCAAGTGGTCTGGTAAACGTATAGGAGTTTATCGTCAATTAATAGTAGAGGAAGGTTTGCCTAAAGTGGAATTTAAAGAGCTTCATGCAGAACGTTGGATTTCTTCAGAGTACAGCACTGTTAAGAACTTTATTACCGGTTGGAAGACTGCCCGTCTTGCCCTGGAACACATGCTTGTTGAGAATAAGAATAATAACAAAATCAGAAAAGAAACCATTTCGTATGATGAGCAGTTTCGGGATAAAACTGCTTTAATTACCATCCACTTTCTATGGGATTTTACTGCCACTTTCAAAGTGTGGTCTGAGTTTCTTCAAAGGATGTCCGGACTTTTAATAGACCAGTACAAATACTTCGAGCAATTAAAAACCCATCTTGCTGAAATGAAGGGGTTTTCCAGTCCCGTCCTCTACGAGTTTTTAAACAATTGCATATGCTCGAAAGAAGGATGCACAATAACTGAGTACGAAGATGCTGAGGAGGTAGAATGCTATGGAATCAAATTCACTAGTACAAATCCTCTTGCTCCAAAATTTTCTGACGCTGCCACTGCTCTCTTGGATAAAGTTCAGCAGCAACTTAATAAATATATTCCTTGGGAGCTACTACATAATGCTTATGTCCTACATCCCAGTCAATTACCAGCAAGCAAAGAAGCTTTGAACATGCAGTGCCCCCCGGGCCACCTCCAAGACAACCCTGACAGAGAGACAAGGGTTTACGCAGGAGAAGAAGTAACTAAACTCGCACAAATGCTGGGAATAGATCCTCAGGATTTCCTACAAGAATGGCAGGAGCTTGTGGAGTCAATAGTGTCACTCGACCTTTGGAAAGATCTAAGAAAAAACCACGACACTAACGTTTTCTGGGCATTAGCGTTACGAAAAGAGGATTTAAGGTGGACGAATAGAACCGTTTATTTTATCAGAACACTTAAAACCATTTCCCCGGGATCAGTTGCATGTGAAACTGGCTTTTCAATTTTCAACAATATCAAGACAAAGAATAGAATGGGCACATCTGACTCTCACGTTGAATCTATAATGAAAATCCTAATAAACGGACCCAAGACTGTAAACGAGTTCGACTCAAATTATTACGCAACAACCTGGCTCTCAAGAGGAAACCTAAAACCAAAACCGGAAATTCCCATGCAGGAAAAAATGTGCACGGAAGTTCCAGAAGAAGCTTTTGAAATATTGGATGACATGGACATGAATCCGGAGAAAGGTCTTAAATGGTTTCCATTTGACATGGAAACTCCTCCTCAATATAAAGATGTGTACGAAAAAAAGCGCAAGCAACCAGACTTTCTCGCAAGTACGAAGGAAAAGCGAACCAAATCGCGTACACGTAGTAAAATTTTTTAAAATATGTATGAGTTATTACACAAACGACAATTGCTGTATGTAATTCTTGCTGTCATAACCATAAATTTTACCATGATATAGTATTGATGTTTTACTAAATTTCCGTTTACTACAATGTACTTGTGACATTTTCGAAATATGTTAGCTAATAGATGAAAACCTCATTGCAATTATTTGAATCCATGTTGTCTCAAATTTACTGATTTTTACATATTAAACCTTGAAATAACTTGTAACCATGTAAAATAACTTTTTAAACTGTATTTAAATGAAAAGATTAAGAAATAATAATAAACCTTAATAAAATTTGATATCAAACCCAGAAAAATATCAGACTTGACATTGCAGGATATTTTTACCTTATACGCATGTTTGTTTATGATGACGGTGAAAGTTGATACACGATTCAAATAAGCTTATCCCTTTCGTACATTGCCATACATTTATAAAAAATGCGCCTAATTACATAAAATAATAAATAATATGCAAACAAATATAGTGATGCATCGTCAACAAAGCAGTTCATATTCATTTGCATTAATACGAAAACAGTTAGACTATTAATAAACAGATATAATATACAGATTAATAAGTAAACAACAGCAGTTAAGGTTACGGATGGCCAATTACGGTTACTCGTATAAAATTAAGGTTACCAACAAACATTTGAGGTTACGAATCGAACATTTAAGGTTACCCAACTCCATTTAAGGTTACCAACCACCATTTAAGATTACAAATCGCCAATTTAGGGATATCTATCGTCAATTAAGGTTACCCACCACCATTTAAGGTTACCTTTTGTCAAATAAGGTTACCAACCACCATTTAAGGTTACCTATTGTCAAATAAGGTTACCAACCACCATTTAAGGTTACCTATTGTCAAATAAGGTTACCAACCACCATTTAAGGTTACCCACCACCATTTAAGGTTACCCACCACCATTTAAGGTTACCCACCACCATTTAAGGTTACCCACCACCATTTAAGGTTACCCACCACCATTTAAGGTTACCCACCACCATTTAAGGTTACCCACCACCATTTAAGGCTACCTATTGTCAAATAAGGTTACAAATCGCCAATTAAGTTCACGCATCTCCAATTAAGGATAGCAGTCACCAATCACAGGACTCAGAAAGCGTAGATGAAAAAGCTGACCCCCGGGGGTAAGGAATTACAAACGACTCATTCCCATGCTGTATTCGTACTTATTGAGTCACTATAAGCTTATATTCCGAGTATCAGCTCTCTACGACACCGTTTGGGCTAGATGGGGAAGCTGACCTCCCGGGGTAAGGGAGTCCGTTGGACTGATTCTTCTGGTGTATTCCCACTTGTTGAGTCACTATAAGCTTATATACCGAGTTTCAGCTCTCTACGACGTTATTTAGGTTTTGGGGGGAAGGTTACCCCCGGGGGTAGGGGGAGTCATTTTTCTTGTATATTCGTACTCAATGAGTCAATACGAGCTTATATACCGAGTTTCAACTATCTACGACATTATTTAGGTTTTGGGGGGAAGGTTACCCCCGGGGGTAGGGGGAGTCATTTTTCTTGTATATTCGTACTTAATAAGTCAATATGAGCTTATATACCGAGTTTCAGCTCTCTACAACGTTATTTAGGTTTTGGGGGGAAGGGGACCCCCGGGGGTAGGGGGAGTCACTTTTCTTGTATATTCGTACTTAGTAACTCAATATGAGCTTATATACCGAGTTTCAGCTCTCTACGACGTTATTTGGGTTTTGGGGGGAAGGGGACCCCCGGGGGTAGGGGGAGTCAATTTGTAGTCCTTTCAAGTCAATATAAGCTTATCTAACGAGTTTCAGTCGTTAATTGTGTTATCTCCGGGAATTAACTAAATTCCGGGTTTTTCCGGGTTCCTTGACCACGGTTAAAAATAACAGTTTCCGGATATCCGACAAATTTCAGCTTCAAACAGAAAGCTTGGAGCCCAGTGGATGGGGCAATGCGACGTAAAACACTGCAAGGCTAAATGTTCCATTTGCGGCCAAGTGTGACCGCCCTGGGATCATCTTCCTTTTGCCATTTCTGAGAGACTGCTTGGTTAAAA
The DNA here is from genome assembly GCA_029691765.1 of Entomobrya proxima. Lineage (NCBI taxonomy): Eukaryota > Metazoa > Arthropoda > Collembola > Entomobryomorpha > Entomobryidae > Entomobrya > Entomobrya proxima. Next base: position 12,583,769 of record CM056171.1, on the reverse strand, counting down.
GCTTTAGAATCTAAACATTATCAACATGTTAGTCTCAAGGGATGGGCTACTTCAACAATGCTTTACATTCAATACACTAAAGGTAGTACGGAAGCCATACTTGATAATACACACAATAGTGAAGTGTTAATACACGCTAATAATAAGCTAATACTTGACTATTTTAAATGCTAGAATCTTAAAACTGTCTGGCGTATTTGTATGATTCACGTATCCACGTAATGCATTGTTGTGTTGTCAAAATTGTCGTATCTGGTTTTACAAATAGCTTGTGTTGCCAGTTTTCCTTAAACTACTTGAACAATATTGGCATTCATTTTAGACACCGCCCGTTGTATCATCATCGTCCCACAATAGTGGAGTGTGTTAGAAAATTCCTTAGGCACGAACCCTTTTTCTCGTTTTATTTTTTCGCGATGCAAAATAGTCTGGTCTGTGGCATATTGCAAGAACGGAAACGTATTTTGCTTTTTTTCCAATAAATTTGGTGGAAAAACTTGTAAAATGCATTTTGTAAAACTAACTTAAGGGAAACTTAAACCAATTCAAACTTATCTCATGAAAATAAATAACTCGCTGGGATAAACGGTGTTTGAAAGTGTTTCAGTTTTGGAAAAAGCTAATTTACTATAATGAAATTTTATCGTTATTCTTGGTAAAGTTACAGTTACCATATTATTTAGACCATATTTGAATTGAACATGTCTAGGTCTCAAATACTTATGTGGACTATATTGTTGGAATCTTTAAAGTTAAGGTGAAGTTGTTATGGTGAAGTAGTGTCAAATGAAAATGATATTTGAATTGTTGCTCTTGAAGTTTATTGTGTTCAGATTCAAATTTGAATTTCCATTTGGATTTCCAAATGGAATTGTTTAAGTTGTGAACAGAGTTGTGAGGAAATATATTCGATTAACTTCTAAAAATCATGGAGCCACTAAAGTAGAGCTGTAGAGGATTATGTGCCAAACAAATATTTGTACTTGCTTAGATAAAGTTTTCTTTAAAAAAGAATTTTATTCAACAAGTATAAGAAGAGTAGAGATAAAAAGAAGAGAATAATGTATACATATTAGAGTTAATTGATTAATGCTTTGTGATGCTTACATATTATCAATTAGTTTACTAGTTGACATAATGCGACAAGCAAAATTGATAATGAAGAAGTGTGTATTTGTGAAACTGTGGGAAAAATTAACTTTTCTCCACTTGCATTGCTTTCGTTCTGAAGGAACTCCAGTATCATCTATTTCACCGTTCGAACGGTCGAAGCATTTTAAGTACTTTAATTGCTTATTACTCAAATACTGCTATATAATCAAGAAAAGTGTATTTAAGTTTTTACGGGTAACTGTAAAAGAAGAAAAAAGTATTGCTATCAACCAGATTAGAATAAAAAGTGGATTAAAAATATTATAAAATGTTAACTGGTTGTTAGCATAAAATAAAAGTGTGCACAAACGTACTTTAAAAAGATACCTTAGGGAACTGGGTGCCAATATGTGTCAACTTGTAATCTTAAATAGGTATTTGGATAAGTTTATGGCAATCAAACGATTGTTTTATAGTTTAAGCTGGATTGGCATGTGTGATGGATTGTTTTTGCACAAGGATGGAAATGTTGATTATACCCCAGGCTGAAAAAGGTAAGATAAGAGTTTCAACAAATTGCCAAGTTATCTTATACCATATAGAAAATCTTTTGTTGGTTTGCATTATTCCATGTACCATGTCCAATAACTTGGTATAGATAATACTAGTGTCTTACGACAAGATGAAAATTAAGATAATTTTGCTAATATTTCAAATTTTCAAGGAATAAGTGAAATCAAATCAAAGCATGTGCAGAATTCGGTTGAATAGTTAAAGTTCATGACGTAAAATGGAACATCGATTGCTTTATTCAATTTTTAGAACGATAAGATTGCAGGTAGTCAGGGAGGCAGTCGTCTTTTTTGAATCGCTTCTAACGGCTAGGAAATATAAGAATTTCTGGATTCCTAAAATGCGAAATAAAATGTATTCATGAAAATGGATTGTAGCATTTTCGTGAAAACTCGACATTCATGAAATATTGCAAACGGTAACGAATCTCTTCTTCTACTAAAATTGGTCAAGCCATTTCCCTAAAATCTTCACAGTTCACACATTAAACTGAATGCACTAAACGTTTTTGACTTATCGACGAAAGTAACCAACTCTACTGCGCTGGTGATGATAAAAGGGGTGGGGTGTTAAGTCATTAAAATGTGAATTAAAAATGTAAGGAAGTGGCCGAGATTTGGCATATATGGATAATGTTTATAACTTGTCATAATTCTGATTTCTCCAATTGACGTTATTATTGTCTTTCTTTGCTTTTTACAATGACTCGGGAGATGCATTGTTGTGTTGAGGGCTGATACACAATTGCAATGCAATGCGATTTAGCGCAAAACAGTAAGATAATATTAGAACTATTTCTCTGTAAAATTAAGGCAAGTCAGTGGTGGATCATTTTGTTGTGATTTGACAGTCCAAGAAGCGCTTTTTAAGTAAAGTATTATCCGATTGTACCACAGAAACTGCGTTTAGCTTGTGAGATTAGATTAGTCATTTTGGTCTTGATATTCCTTTTTGTCGTGTTGGAAATCCTGCAACGATTTCCCAAAAATCTACTAAATTTTTAAAACCTTTAAACGAGACTTATTAATGATAAGAGAAAATTATTGTATTTTAACGGCCAATGTTACAAAATTGCCAAATTAACAAGCAAATGGATTGTGAAAGCGGTGAAATATTATGCTGTTCTTAGCTGGCTCATTCGGTCACTTGACTTGGTCAATAGAATAAGAACAATAAAAAGGCCTGCATTAGAATTTCATCTTTCACAGTTATCTTTCATTTTATCTCTGGTTATGCAAACTAAGTCCAAACATGTTAGCATACAATGTGTTTACTTTGTTTAAAGCAACTTCTGTAGAATGTAACAGCAGTAAAAACTGTCATTTGAAGACACAATCCGTACAAAATGCTGTTTTCCGGGAAACTGCCAACAAGCTGCTATGCTGGCGAGCACTAGTTTAACGCAAAGTAATGGTGACTATAGACAAAAGGTTCACTCATTGTCTGATGATGATGATGATATACACCTTCATATACAATTTCACATTTATAGGGTCACTATAAAAGAAGCAAAAATTGAACTTCATTTATAGAAGAGTTTTAAATTGATCAAATCTCTCACGCCGAGCATTTATTTCTGTGGATACTCTTAGAAATATCAATTTGCAATATTTCTGGTTTTTTCTGCCATTTAAAAACAACCATTACAAAGAAAATCATGCTTAATCGTTATTTTCATGTGCCTAAATTTTCCTTAACACATTTGCCATACTGCCAATTGCATTTTTAAAATATTGCCTGATCCACTTGAAGTTTTTAAATAACTTATTTTTGTTACTATTTCTAGCCGTTTTAAACTCGGCGGGTTTTTGCTTTGCTTCACGTAAGATATTACGATTTATTCACTAAATAATAGTTTTTCGTACAGACGGTTGAAAATGACTTTTTAGTTTAAAGAAAAAATGAATAAGGTTTGTACTTTTTGATGTTTCAGCTCATGATAAACTGTCATGCATATTTTCATAATATATCAAACTTAGCTTTTGCTGCAAACACTACAAGGCTGCAAACCACTTATAAGGCATAATTTACAAAATTTGTGAAAAAAAAATGTCACGCAGTATAGGAGGTAAGGAAGAAGAAAGTGTTCCCATTTCATTTCAACAAAAGTAGACTATCAATTATATTATGCTATAGCAACATGTTTTACGGAAAATTGTGAAATGAATAAGTAATCCTTTGTCACTATACACAATACATGGTAGGTATGTTTGCCATAATAGCTGATTTTATTGCTGGGAAGATGAACAGCAACAGCAGCAGCCGAGCCGTTTATATCAAATTGACAAAAATTATGCGTTATTTAGGTGAAAGCAGTGAAATAAGATAGTTACGAGGAATGGTGCGGTAAATTTATTTGTCTGTATGACAATGCATTTATTTAAAGAACTGACTGTTTGTTCATAGGTATTCATCTGGTTTGTTTGTATTCCAGTTTTGTACAAAAAATGAAATTGTATTTTGCTCAAGCATCCTGAATATCAACCAAGTGGTTAAGAAGTACTTTAAAAGGATTTTTAATAAGACATATATTCAGTAAAGCGTTTCATGGTTGCTGTTTTTATCTTAACATTTTACTTAGCCATTACAAATCTGTAGAAATGAAAACGTTTTCCAGTGACAAATAATTCCTGCAAGGTTAAAACATAATTTTGGTTTCTTATGGTTTCAATAAGTGCTTAATTTTAAATGAAAGCAACGTACTTATTTATGGTGTCCTTGACCCAGAAGAAAAGTGCATTTTCAAGGCTGGTGCACTTCCAATGCATTCACCTAATTCAGCGTAAAAAAACAGCATAGCATAATATTATTGTACTTTATTATTCCTGTGTGCAAAACGGCAGGTGAACTTGCAATAGCATTGTTCTTGCTCCTCAGCGTTTTGAATTGTAAGCTGTATGCCAGTCTTTCCACAAAAATATGCATACAATTGTTGGCTTGCTAGAGTAACAAGTAATGTAGCAAATAAAGAGTGAAAACTGTGTAAAGAGGTAACAGGTATCCTTTTCATATTTTTGCAGATGAAAAGGCCCAATCGTACTCGAGCACAACACGCAATATTGAATAAACGTAATATTACACAAAATAAGCTAGAGTTCCTAGTGTAATGAGATACATATTAATAAGTGAAGCAGATGCGGGGTTTAAATTGGCATAACTTTTTCGTTTGAAGTGATGCTTAGCCTTAAGAAAGTATGAAGACTTGTAAAGTGAAGACTGCTTTCATTCCGACAACAATGTACTTTACACACTGTTTGGTGCTACATGCCTTGGTTTCTGTTTTTTTAAACAATGCTTTACATCAAATACACTAGACGGGGTACGAACGGAAGCCACACTGAATGATGCACTCAATAATGAAGTGTGACAATACACGAGTATTTTAAACGTTTAAATCTTACAGCTGTCTAGCGCATTATTATGATTGTAAGTTGTTTTCGTGTTGACTATATCTTTGTATGTCCACGTAATGCATTGTTGCGTTGTCAAAAGTGTCGTATTTGTTTTCACAAAAAGTTTGTAGTGCAAGTCTTTCTTGTTCCACTTGAACGATATTGGCATTTTTTAAACCGTCCGTTGTATCTGTACATCACCACATATTCGTGGGGTGTGTTAGAAATTGCCTTAGGCACGATTTTTTTTTTCGAGTTTCATTTTTTTGCAATACAAAGAAGTCTGTTCTGTGGCATGCCTTGTAAGAACGGATACATATATTCCAATAAACAAGCTTTTCTCCATTCTTCTGGTGCAAGAACTGAAAAATTGTGTACACCAAATTATATTAAGATAAATGTTCCTGTCTAGGACAACGCAACTGCATATCTGCATTAAGGCTACCAAACTACGCATTTACCTGCTGAAGCCGTAATAAAAAATACTCATAGACAATAAGTCATCAAAACTAAAAAATATCGACGCTGGCTAGGGCTCATCGTTTTCTCTTTTTTTTTGCCTTATTACGTCGAGATATATGGGTATATTATACAAATGGCATTGCTCATTCAAACTTGTGCAGAATGGCAGGACAATAGAAATGCAGCATTTAGGAAAACTGAAAGCTTAGAAAAGCTCCAGAAATGTTTGGTTTTCTGAGAAATTGAAAACATTCCAATATGCGTGCTCTTTTCCAGGAATATTATTTGATGACGTTGAATTGCCAATACAAAGCAGCATGTAAATATTTGTTGCAAAGATGGAAGTCAGTCTTCCTTTCTTGGGATAGGCTTGTCACGCATAAACACAACATACCACAGCGTATTGATGCGCTTTGTTTGCTGTTTGCCGTGACTCAACGCTATAGTTACTAAAAATAATGCTTTATAGACAGAGCCGGTAGTTGTTTAGCTTTGCAGAAAGCTTGCGCATACCCAAAACCATATGAATCCTATTGCCTTATAGATACCCAGCAACAACAGTGTTAATCTTGTTGTATTGTTGTATAGCAATAGGTTAAAGGAAACAAGATATTTCTTACATATCGCTTTACTCTTACGATTACTCAACACTTATTGAGCACCTATATATGCCTGTGTGCCGGTGCACTTCTACCACGACCTAGACAACTTTGTAGAAAAGTGCATATTTGAGGCTGTTGCACAATGCATTCATTTTATTCAGCGTAAAAAATAGCATAGCATAATATAAATATAATATTCCTGTGTGTACAAAACGACAGGTGAATTAGTATTGCTGTTGGTTTTCAGCGTTATGAGTAGTATGCCAGTTTGTTCACAGTAATAAGCATACAACTGCTTTACTAAAGCAACAGGTATAGCAAATGATGACCGAAAACTGCGAAAACAGTGACTTTATATGCTTTTCTTTTCCATGTTTCAGCTTATGCTATATGGCTCAATCCGACTCGAGTTCAATAATATGCAATGTTGAATAAGTATATTACATGTTAGTGTGGAGATCATCTTCATTTTTGTGATATCTGAGAGCCTGCTAGGTTAAAAGCTCTTGAATCCACATATAGACTTGTCGTTTTGTATTTTGAAAACTGTTTTCAACGTAATAATGTACTTTGCACATTGTTGGGTATTACTTGCCTTGATTTCTGCTTCTACCTCAACAATGCTTTACACTCAATATAGACTTAACGTAGCACGGAAGTCATACTTATTGATACATGTCATAGTCCTACGGCAGTGAATGAATACCTGCTTGCTTGCATCGCAAGTCTTCCTTGTTCAACTTGAACGATGTTGGCATTTTAGAAATTGCCCGTAGTACCATCATCACCACACAATAGCGAAATGTGTCAGAAATTGCTTCAGGAACAAACTCCCCGTTTAATTTTTTATGCATTGTAAAATAGAAAATAATGCCAAAAGTGTTGTCGGTGTGCTACAGTTTTGGCGTTTGACATGTTTGTGCTTTATAAATTATAATTGCGAACTAGCTTACATGAAAGTTATTTCAATTTAAAGTACACCAAGTAGTTTACTTCAAATAAACAAAGATATTTCATAATAGTTAACGCCACCAAAACTTAACAATGTTACTCAGTTCTACAACAGTTGTAACTACTGAAATAAAGCACCAGCTGAAATAAGGGAATTGTTGATTTCCAAACCCACGCTATTATTCCAGAGAAAATTCATGATAAGGCGAACAGAAATTATGAAAATTTTACTCTACATTCTGAGCATAATATATCCTCTCTACTTGCGTATAGGTGTGCAATATTATGCTCATAGTCAGTAGGCAATGAAAAGTAAAAACGTATTGCACGCTAGAGCTCGTCGTCTATCGCTTTCATTTTTTTGCTTTATTACTGCTATATACCTATGTAAATTACACACATGGCATTTCTCATTCAAACTTTTGTAGAATGAGAGTAAAAATGCAGTTTAGGAAAACTGAAAGCTTACAAAAGCTTCATAAATCTAAAGTTATCAGAGAAACTGAAAAACTCTTTTCTGCCAACTTACACATCCTGCCAATATGCGTGCAGTTTTCCTGGAATATTGTTTCATGATATTACACCACTTAATAGATTATAGCGTGTTGTGTTTTTGTAAAGTTGGAAATCATTCATAATTTCTTGCGATAGGCTTGCCAATGATCATTACACCCCCATTGCAGCGTATTGTTGCGCTTTGCTTGCTTCATGGCTCTACATAACACCAGTTTACTTTTGCTTATATTCAAGATAATAAAGAAAAATAGTCTCTATAGACAAAGCCAGCAGAAAGCTTGCACACACCCATTCAACACGCAGGAAACAGCATCTTTGTTTCTCTTACAAATACTTAAAACTTAAAGAGCACCAATGTAGGTATGCCCAAATGTTCGTCTTATTCGTTTGCTTTAGTATATTGTAATGTAAAGATAGGCAAGGCTTTTATTGTTACTGTTACCTTACTGTGCAATTTGGCCGTGATTCTTCGTCTGTTTATTTTCCTAGACGTGTAAGATGTCATTCTCGGCATCAGAGTGTGTTAGTTGTGTGGCAATACTACTTCGAAACACGTTGTATGCCTGTATTCCAGAAAGGTAGTAAAGGGGTAATATATACTCAAATGTTATTGCATGATGCATCAATCCTTTTTTCTCAATCCTTCGTTTTTTTCGTTTGTCATGCAAAATATTTTTTAGCACTGACAGTGTTGCAGAAAAGTAAGAAGATTTATAAAAAACTTGAAATGCTTTGACTGGTGAACTAGATATCACAATATGCGTACCTCATTCCAGCGAGCAAAGGAAAATTGCCAGTTTTCAGGTATTTATATAAACCAAAATAATATGTATGTATGCACGTTTTTATTTCACTCAAATCCTTTCTACGGACCACTACTAGTCGTTAATTTAAGATGAAACTGTGCACAAACTTACAAGCTTGCATTAGAAAGATATCCTAAGGAACCGATTGCGATTATGAAAAACTTCGTGCACTCTGTCGATTGAGATTTTTATGAAAACGTTTTTGTTTGAGGTACATATGGAAGTTGTTGGCAATCAAACGATTATGTGTTTGTGTCTTGTTGATACATTTGTGTTAATTATGTGTTTTAGCTGGAAGTCCTGTTCTGCTGAAACCTTGGGCATGTGTGGCGGATGGTTTTTCACAAGGATGGAAACGCTTATAACCCGGGCGAAAAATAAGGTAAGAGTTTCAACAAACTTCTTAAACATTTGATTTCTGACATATAACATATAAAAAACTTTCATTGATTTGCATCTTTCCATGTAATGTTCATAGTATTTAATAATAATAATTTGCATTAAAAGATAATACTAGTGTCTTGCGACAAGATAGAAATTGGATAAACTTGCACATTCTTCACAAAAATTGAAATTAAATGGAAACAAGTGCAGAATTACATAAAAGTGAGAGTTTATGACTTAAAATGAAATGCCAATTACTGCATAAATTTTTCTTATAGTACATGAAAATTTGGCTTACTTTTAGACATAATATAGTTGCAGGTAGTCAGGCAGACAATCGGTTTTTTAAATTTCTTCTAACGGCCAGAAGACATCTTATTTTCTCGCATTATAAAATGTGAAAATGTCCTCATAAAATTTGGTCGTGCCATTTCTCTGAAAACCTCACACATTAAACTGAATGCACTATGATTTTTTGATAAGCTTTTTTATTAGGCAGGCTCAAGGCAAGTAACCAGCTTTACTGTGCTGGTGAAAAATGTGTGTGGAGTGTTTAGTCATTTAAGATAGAAATGCAAGGAACTGGCTGAGCTATGGCATAATAGAACTTGTTGGAAAAAGGAGCATCTACAAAAACAAGCATAGAAAAAGCTTATTCCTGGCATTTAGAAAGATTATCAGCATATATGAGATCATTTAACGCTGAAAGCCTTTTTACTGAAGAAAGTAGGTGAGTTAATGCGCAAATATATGGCTTAACAGTACACAAGTCAGAATTGGTACCATTTACTTATTAGCAGCAATTAGCCTAAGGCATGTTTCATTTTTCCACTGCACAAAATTTCTACTACCGGCATTGTAAGCAAGAAAAAAACGACGACGACTGGGGGACGACTATCAATACAGACAACATATACTATTTGGCAAAAAAATCAGCACAAACTCACAAGCGCAAGGGGTACAATTTCTTTTCTTTTTACCCTTCTTGAAAAAAATATATTAAAATTGAATGTGCTAAACACGTCAACAGATTATTTTACAGCAGGTTTGTATGTTGTTGTGGTGGTATGTTGAGAGTAAATACAGATACAAGCAAGAATCGTAAATTGTAACTTACACTGGCTGTAACTTATGCACACGTTCAATTTTTCGTTGTGTTTGGCCTATTATTGCGCAATGTAATATAAGTAGCACCAAGGGGTGAAGTGAAACATAAAAGATTTCTTCTCTGACCTAGAAGAAAAGTGCATCTTCAATGCTGTGCACAATGCATTCACTTTATTCAGCGTAAAAAATAGGATAGCATATTATGATATTCAAATAATACCTTATTCCTGTGTGAGCAAAATGGCAGGTGAATTTTAGCATTGCTGTTGGTTTTCAGCATTGTGCCAGTCTATTCACAGCAATAAGCATACTATTGTTTTGCTAATGCAACAGGTATAGCAATTGAAGAGTGAAAACTGCAAAAAGAGTGACTTGGTATGGTGTTCCATGTTTTAGCTTATGTTAAAGGCTCAATCCGACTCGAGTACAAAAATTTGCAATGTTGCATAAGCGTATATATCTTAGTGTTGGGATCATCTTCCTTTTGTCATTTCTGCTTGGTTTGGTTAAAAGCTTTTGAATCTACATGTATATTATCAGCATGTTATTTTTTGGGATGTACTTCAGCAATATTTTACATTCAATACACTTGAATGGGTACGGAAGCCATACTTAATGATATACTAGATAATGAAGTGTACCAATACGATTATTTTAAACGTTAGAATCTTAAAACTGTCTACCGTATTATTATGCTTGTAAGCAGTAATCCTGTTGACTATATCTTTGTCTGTCCACGTAAGTATTGTTAAGTTGCCAAAATTGTCGTATATGTTTTTACAAGTCTTCCTTGTTCCACTTCAACGATATTGGCATTTTAGAAACCGTCCGTTGTATCTGTACATCACCACACATTAGTAGAACGTGTTAGAAATTGCCTTAAGCACGAACTCTTTCTTGCGTTTCATTTTTACGGAACGGAAAATAGTCTAGCTTGTGGACAGAAAAACGAAAACTTAGCTATTTTTCAATAAACATTTTTCGTCATTACGTTGTTGTAAAAAACTGTTACTAATTTAAACTTAACTGATGAAAATAAATAACTAATAACTCGCTATGAGAAAGTGTTTCAATTATTGTAAAAGATAATTTATTACAAGATTCTACTTATTATTACTACTTCTCTAGATTGACAAGGTATTATAGAAATGAAAGCATACAAAAGCTCCATAAATGTTTGGTTTCTGAGAAACGGAAACACTGTTGTTTTCCAGCATACAAGGTATGCCAGTACGCATGTATTTTTCCCTGAATATTGCTTTATGGCTTTGAACCTGTCAATAGATAAAAGCGTGCAAATAAATTTTATAAAGTTAAAAGTTCGTCTTATTTTCTTGCCATAGTCTTGCGAATATTTTGCGTTTTTGCTTGCTGCTTGGCGTAACTTAACACCAGTAAATAAAAATAAAAAAGAATGCTCCATACACAAAAAGCATATTCATCTGATCGTTTTATTTGTACCAAGCAACAATTGCTGGTGATGGTGTGTAGCAAAGGAAGCAGCATATTTTTGTTCAGTAGCACTTTACTTCAGCACCTATACATGCCTTAATATTCGTCTTATTCGATTGCTTGAGTATATTGTGATGTCAAGATGGGCAAGGCTTTTGGGTAACGATTCTTCTTCTGTTTATTTCACTGCCTTGTAAAAGCCGTCTGTCACTCTCGGTATTATAGCGTGTTAGTTGTGTGGAAGAAAAACTTTAAAAAAGCTGTATATAGTATCGAAAGGTAGTAATGGGGTAATATATACTCGAATGTTATTGCAAAAAGCATCAATCCTTTTTACACTTCGCGTTTTCTTTGGCATACAAAATTGTTTTACCACTGTATTGTTGTAATAAAGTAATAAAATGCTTCAACCGGTGAAGTGGATACTACAATGGATGGGCAGTCTGCGTAGCTCGTTCCAGGAAGCAATGGAAGGTCTAGATTTTCAGGCACACCAAAACACGCGTATTTATGTATGCACTTTTTTGTTCAACTCAAATTCTGTCTTGGTTTCAGGGGTTTTATTTTTTTCACGCTTTTCTCAAATTCCATTTTTATCACCTTATAAACAAATCTACTTTACCGGTCAAAGTATTTTATACTACTATAACCACGGAAAGTGTATCTGAGTTTGTGGAAGTGAAAATAGCTGTTATAATCAGATTTGAATAGAAAATTGATCTCAAATAACATGTTGCTGTTTGTTAACATGAAATAAAAAGTGCACAAACTTATCGTAGAAAACTACCATACCATAAAAGAGCCCGAGTTCTATTATGAAAAACGTTTTACATTCAGTTAATGGAAAATTTGAAGAAAACATTTAAATAAACTCTCCCAAAAATTACTGATTTCAAAATGTGTAACTGTCATAAATAGTTATTTTAATTAGTCAAGTTTATCAAACTCTGTTTACTATTTACTACAAAATTACGATTTTAAATTTTGCAAGTTTTTGGATATCAAATTTTTTGTTATATGTTTTTGTGCTGCTGATACATTTGTACTTTTGGTACGTTTATTGTGTTCTAGCCTAATGTCCGGTTCTGCTTGAAACGTTCGGATTGTGTGGTGGATTTTCTATTGCACAAGGATGGAAATGCTTGTAAGCCGGGCTGAAAAAGGTAAGATGATAATTTTAACAAATTACCGCATAAGTCATTTAGTTTCATATACCATTTGAAAGAAGAACTTTTTTGTTGGCTTGCAGCATACATACATACAACATAGTTCCATTAACTTGCATTAAAATGGTACAGAAATTACTAGTATCTTACGGCAAGTTAAAAATTAAGAGAATCTTGCTGAGCTTTTAAATTTGTTATAAAACCTGAAATTAACTGAAAACTGTAATTTTTGCAAACTGTAACGAATCTTGCATTGCATGAAAATTAGTGAAAGCTATTTCTAGAAGCAACTACGCTGATGATAAAAATGTGTGTACTCATTAAAGTGCGAATTAAAAATGCAAGTAAGTTACATTATGTGCTAAGCCAGTATCAGTAAATTATTATAAAATCAACATTGCAACTCTTGCAACACTGAATACGTTTGAACGAGGCACGTTTTAGTGTGGCCCTGACCAAGACAAGTCAGTCCACACAAAGCTGCACTATGCATTCACCTGCCCAAACGTGACTGTGCGCTTTAGCACAGCGTGCTATAAATATATAATATATTTTTCCTGTTTCGTGTATAGACTTTCAATATTATGTTCAGTATCTGTAGACCATGACCATAAGAACGCTTTGTTGATCTTCAGTAATGCAACCTACGCTCAGATAGATTAGCATAAAATATGTTTACTTGTTTTGGAATAACTTCTAAAGAATTTTGGAAAGAAAGTAGTACAGTTGTATTTTGAAGAAAATCTCAAAGTGAAAAATGCTGTTTACCGGAATACTGCCAACAATTCTGCCAAGCCAACATGTGGCTACGATCAATTGTTTTCAAAATATTGCATGGAAATGCATGGATTACCCTATTCGTAGCAAGTTTGCAGATAACATATTTGACAGTCAATAGTATAGCATTTAATGAATTTAAGAAGAATGGAGCAAGTATGAATTATTTTGAGAGCATTTTACATACGCTAGCGCAAAACAATTAAATAAAGGCATTGCGCCAAAATATGTTTTCTGTAAGAGTGAACTCCCATAATTATTATTGTTGTCAGATGGGGCAATGTTACATCAGATCCCTTTCCGGTGCGAAACTCAGTTCGACAAGGAGGAATTCTGAGCAGTTACTTCTTTGCTATTTACATGGAGGAATTGAGTAGCAAACTTACTGCTACTGGTCTAGGATGTAGAATTGGAAATACAGTCTTCAATCACGCCATTTATGCGGATGATATATGTCTTCTTGTCACTAGCATCACTGCGCTGAAATGCTTGTTAAAAATTTGCGAAGATTTTGCCAAAGCGCATGACCTCATGTTCAACCCCAGTAAAAGCGTATGCCAACTATTTTGCAGTGATGTGAACCTCTCTTTCTGTGATGTAAGACCATTAATCAAATTCTGCGGAAAAAATCTGGAATGGCATGACAATGTCAAATATCTTGGTTTTGAGATATCATGTTTCAATCGCGACCATGATGAAATGATGAAAAGACGCAGAGAATTATATTACACTGCGAATCTAATATCTTCAAAATTCAGTGGCTGTAGTGGTCCAGTGAAAAAATATTTGTTTGAGACGTATTTTTCTATGATATATTGTAGCTCTATGTGGTGTTCAGTTAAATCTTCTGACACTGACAAACTTAAAGTTGCATACAATGATGCTTTCAGGATAATTATGGGATTTAATCGACGAAAAAGTGCGTCTGAGATGTTTACAAACAATAACGTCAGGAATTTCTCTGCAATGCGACGAGTAGCGGCTTTCTCACTTCTCAGAAGAATATCAGATTCTAATAATTTGATAATAAATTCTATTGTAAATTCAAGAATTTTTTCAGAGTCTGCTATTTCAAAATCTTGGAAATCGCTCTTGTTTGTAAAAGAATAACCAATTGTTTTTGACATATTATTAGCTAGTCCTCTTATATATACTTACTGTGACTTATTTGATATATGGATAACAGGCTTGTACATTGTACCTGCTGTTCTGATTATCTTTAATAAAGCCAATAATAATAATAATAATTATTATTATTATTCAACAAAATATCTTTTTGCTGTAATTTGGCAATGCTAAAAGCTTTAGTAGTGAAGTATCCTATACAATAAAACTAACAGGTCCAACGACGTGTTCATAGTCCAGAATAAAATGAACCGGCTACCAAGTTGCGATTTTCAATTGAACTGACGCGACGCCAAACCCTCAACTTTTTCTGATTTTGCCTTACGCCATTGCACAATCCATTTACCTTTTTTCTTTAGCAAACAACATTGGTTCTGTGTGCCGGTGCACTCCTAACAAAACAATTATGCATACTATACATTTACCAGTAGCATCAAGGGGTGAAGTGAAACAGAAAAGATTTCTTGTCTGACCTAGAAGAATAGTGCATCTTCAATGCTGATGCACAATGCATTCACTTTATTCGGCGCAAAAGATGGCATATTATGAAATTCAAATAATACCTTATTCCTGTGTGAGCAAAATGGCAGGTGAATTTTAGCATTGCTGTTGGTTTTCAGCATTGTGCCAGTCTGTTCACAGCAATAAGCATACTATTGTTTTGCTAATGCAACAGGTATAGCAATTGAAAAGTGAAAACTGCAAAAAGAGTGACTTGGTATGGTGTTCCATGTTTTAGCTTGTGTTAAAAGCTCAATCCGACTCGAGTACAAAAATATGCAATGTTGAATAAGCATATATATCTTAGTGTTGGGATCATCTTCCTTTTTATAATTTCAGGATTGACGAGGCATTACAAGTTTACAAAAAGCTCCATAGCTGTTTGATTTTCTAAGAAACTGAAACACTGTTGTTTTTTAGCATACAAGTTATGCCAATACGCATATATTTCTCCTAGAATATTGCTTCATTGCTTTGAACCTATCAATTGATAATAGCGTGCAAATAATGTTTGTCAAGTTAAAAGTCAGTTATATTTTCTTGCCATCGTCTTGCTACCGAACATAAATACTATCCCGGTCTATATATTGCGTTTTGCTTGCTGCTTGGCTTATACTTAAAATCATTTAATAAAAAAGTGCTATATACACCAAAAACCATACCCCGATCGTCTTATACATACCACGCAACAATTGTTGGTGTGTAGCAAATGTGAACGGAGGCAACATCTTTGTTCAATAGCACTTTAGCCTTACAAATATTTCAAACTTACTTGAGCACCTATGCATGCCTTAATATTCGTCTTATTCGATTGCTTGTGTATATTGTGATGTCATGATGATGTTTATATCACTAGCCTTGTAAAAGCCGTCTATCACTCTCGGTATCATAGCGTGTTAGTTGTGTGCAAGAATAGCTTCAAAAAGGTTGCATGCATTATACAAAGGTAGTAATGGGGGGATATATAGTCAATTTTTATTGCAAAAAGCATCAATCCTTTTTACACTTCGTTTTTTCTTTGCCATGCAAAATTGTTTTACCAGCGACAGTGTTGTAAAAAACTAATAAGCTTATAAAGAATATAAAATGCTTCAACGGTGAAGTGGATACTACAATGGAAGAGCAATCTGCGTTGCTCCTTCCAGGAAGCAATGGAAGGTCTAATTTTTCAGGCACACCAAAACGCTTATTTATGTATGCACTTTTTCA
This sequence comes from Entomobrya proxima, assembly GCA_029691765.1. NCBI lineage: Eukaryota > Metazoa > Arthropoda > Collembola > Entomobryomorpha > Entomobryidae > Entomobrya > Entomobrya proxima. The sequence continues at coordinate 12,567,654 of CM056171.1, read as the reverse complement.
TTCCACTCAAATCCTTTCTTTGTTCATAAAATGGATTTTTTTCAAACTTATCTCAAATTCCATTGTTGTTGCCGTAAAATCAAATCCAGTATTATCAACTTCACCGGTCGAAGTATTTTATGTTCTATTAGTTGCTTATTAGTTGGACATTACAATAATCAATTTAGTAAATGAAAATGTTAAAATGTATTTGAGTTTATGCGCGTATATGCGAAAGGGGAAAATAGCTGTTAGGCTTCGTCCACTAATGACGTTACTTAAAAAACCCGATTTTTCGAGTGACTCACTGACCCCTGTCACTATTTTTTAACATTAGAGGATAGGGCACTTAACATAGGCCGTCACCTTTTGACCTGAGTGACCCACCGACCCCCAAAAGTGATGTCATTAATGGATGACGCCTTATCAATTAGATTGAAATAAAGAATTGATTATAACGTAAATATAATAAAATATTACTGCTTGCTAACATAAAGTTAAGTTTATTCAAACTTACTTTAGAAAGATACATGGGACCGGTGGTCATTATGAAAAACATTTTTGATTCAATTTCTATATAATATGCACATGTTGCTTTAAGGAAATAAAGGGTTTTTGTTACAATTTTTTACACTGGTTCACCTGTCTTTTCTGCCGTTACTGCTACACTGTACATAAAAAGCACGGGCGATTAAAGCGGAGAAGCTAAAATAATGGCTTTAATCTATTGCACGGCTTTCCTGTCAAAAGACATTATCATGTAATATTTTTTCGGGAGTTGTGATGTTAATATAGACAAAGTTTTACTATTGATATTGATATTTAACTGTGCAATTGGCATCGAATCTTCTTCTGTTTATTTTCCTAGACGTGCACTATGTACTATAACCACGGAAAATGTATTTGAGTTTGTGTTAGTTGATAATAGTTGTTATTCATAAGATTGGAACAAAAAATTGATTACAAATTATTATAACGTGTTGCTGGTTGTTAACACAAAAAGTGTGCACAAACTTACCATAAACGGGAAAATACCATAAACGGGGCTCAAGTGCCATTATGAAAAACGTTGTACATTTAGTTAATAGAGAATTCCTGTTTCAAGTTTCAAAATGAATAACTTGTCATATAAAGGTATTTCAATAAGTCAAGTTTACCAAAACTCCGGGCACAATTACTATTTGAAATTTTGCAAGTTTTTGGATATCAAATTATTTTGTTATTTGTTTTTGTGTTGTTGATACATACATTTGGACTTATTGCAGGTTTCTTGTGTTCAAGCTTAATGTCCGGTTCTACTGAAAAGGTTCGGCCGTTCGGCGTGTGTCCACCACACACCGTGGATTGATCTTTGCACAAGGATGGAAATGCTTGTAAGCCGGGCTGAAAAAGGTAAGATAATAGTTTTTTTTTACAAATTAGTCATTTAGTTTTATATACCATATGATAGAAAAAATTGGCTTTCACCTTTCCATGCAGCATACTATAGTCTCCATTAACTTGCATTAAAATGATTTAGATAACACTTGCAAGCAGGTGGCTAAACTTTGGCATTTTAAAACATGTAACCGTCTATTTAACCATTATGCGCTAAGCCCTCATCAGTACATTATTATAAAATCCTCATTGCAAAACGGGATGAAGGGAAGCGTGAGTTTGAACGAAGCATGTTTTAGTGTGGCCCTGACCAAGAGAAGAAAGTCCACACAAAGCTGCACTATGCATTTACTTACCCAAGCGCCGTATCACAGCGTGCTACAAATATAATATATTTTTCCTATTTTGTGTATAGACTTTCAATAATATTATTATGTTCAGTATCAGTAGCCCATACGAACGCTTTGTTTCTCTTCAGGATTTTACAATGAGCTAGCAGAATAGTCCTGCCTTACCACAATAATATTGCAAGCTTGCCCAAACAACAAGCAAATGCATTGTGAAGCGGGTAAAATATTAAACACTAAGATGTTTTTAGCTGGCTCGTTCACATAGACTATATAAGCACAAAAAAGAAGATATTTAGATGTTCTAAAATCAACACAAACTTGTAAGCGTAAGGGGTAAATAATATTCTTTTATTTTTGCACTTCTTGTAAAAGACATAAAAAAGAAGAGTGTGCCAAGCACGTCAAAAGGTTTTGTTGCGCTGGTATATTAAGAGTGAATACATATACAAGCAAGAACTGTAACCTACACTACCTTAGGCACACGTTAATTTTTTCATAGTGTGTTTGGTATATTACTGCACAACGTAACGTATGTATGTATCCTTTACAATGTTGCCACAGAAAATCATTTCGAGTTCTTACGCATATTTACTGCGTTGGGAGTTGTCTAATGGGACAGTGCATTAAAAGTTAGCGGGTGAAAGATGAGTGATGCTAAAAATCGGAATTGACAGTGCTGTAACGTTTTAGTAAAATGTTAGCATTGCATTAGAAATGATTTGAATCTTTATTGTCTATCCATTTTTCAGTACACGTGCATTAGAAGCTATTAGCTATAAATATGTCTATTATGGTCAATACACATGCCGTTTTATCAAACCCCCGATATTTCTTCCTTCTTTCTTAACTGAATGCGGCTAACATAGCAAGAAAAATAATTTAACTGACGCTTCATGAAGCAACATAAACTGTCTTGTTGCCTGTATTGTGCTAGTGCACTCCTACCAAACCAATTATGCATGCTAATTAATTTAGCAAGTAGCACAAAACGTGTAAAGCAGAAAATGCTAGGCTAAGCTTTGCCATTTTAAAAATTGCTTAAAAAGGAGCAAAAACAACACTTCATGTCCAAATGGTCAATAAGTCAGATTTAACTACATCAAAAAATTCTAAGGAAAGCTAATCGCCACAAATAGCTTTAACAAATTTTCTTTAGACGTAACGGAACATTGTCATTGTCATTATAAAACTATTATTGAAGTTAAATGACATATTCAATCACTTTGCATGCATATACACTAAACTTTTCATAATTTGGTTTTCCACAATTGACGATATTCTTGCGATAATATAAGAAGTTGTTTAAATTTGACATTTCAAAATTATATGTTGGTAAATAGGTATGACAAAATTTCTAATATTGAACGAAGCATGATTTAGTGTAAGCTTTGACCACGAGAAGTAAATCCACATAAAGCTGCACTAAGCATTTACTTTCCCAAACGGGACTATGCACTTTAGCACAGCTTGATATGAAAAAATCGTTTTTTTCAATTTCAATGGACTGTGAAGGGGATGAAATGCACCATGATGTTGTTAACTGGCTCATTCACTTGTGTTAATAGAATAAGAACAATAAAAAAGGCAAAGACATTTTTCAGACGTAGTGTAGACAAAAAAGGATACCTGGATTTTCTTGCTATTCTTGGCAGTTGTGTGCACAGAAAATACTGCGGGTTGAATACTTTATTCTTCCAGACCAGCGTGCAAAATCGAAATGAGAAATGCTGAGACATTATGTTATTTTCTTGTGAAAGATGCGTTATGGACAAGCTTTGAAATATCATGGAATGAAGTTTTTTTTAAAATGCCGTTTGATACACTATAATTCATTGGATGACTCGGAGATTTTGCATTTGATAAGTTATTGATGCATTTTAAAATGTATTCATAAGCCGCGTGATATTCATATTTATCTAATGTAGCATTGTAACATAACAGAAAAGATACTCAGCTAGTGAAAAGTGACAACTACCTAATGAACATCATTTCATATCAGGGGATATCTTTTCCTCATTTTGATACTTTCTTGCCAGAGTTTTTCAAAGAGTAGATTGTACAGCAACAGATTTGCTATGGCAATTGATATATGCAGAGAGAACGACAAAAATATGCTATCCTTTACTTATTAGCGGCAATTTGCCTACGGCATGTTTCATTTTTGCTATAGCAATCGCAATGCACAAACGCTTCTATAAAGGAAGAAGAAAATATTTGAATTCTGTCTAATGTTCACAACTGGTGCTATTTTACGGAAAACTATCAAAATTAAAATTATCAATATACTTAGGTGCGTATTTGACATTTCTATAAAACCTGACTGATGGAACAATGCATCAGGAGTTAGCAGGGTGAAAGATGAGTGATGCTCAAAATCGGAATTTAAAATGTTGTAGGATTTTAGTATTAATGTTAGCATTTCCTTAGAAGCCAATATTAAGCACATTAATATGTGTACTTAAATGCATAATATGTCTCTTTATATATCTACTTATATTTCTTGATTTTTTCTTTTCTGAAGGCGGCTAATATTGCAAACTATTATAAGCTGTTTTGTTGCTTGCGGACACTTGTTGACAGCAAAGCAATCGTGACTATAGTCAAACAGCTTACTCATCTTCTGATAGGATGCATACCGTATACAATTTCCGCATTTATATGACAATCATAACTGAATCTTAAGTTGAATTTAACTTAGCATGAAGCATAATAAAGCATAATTTTGAGTTGACAATAAGTTTTAAATCTCTGACGCTTAGCAAAGCTTCCTCTCGTATTTACTTTCTGTTTCTGCGAATACTGTTTGAAATATATAATATATTTCTCCATTGCCATTTTTTAGGGAATTGTTCCAATGAAGAGAACCCTAATATTCTCCGATTTTTATCTTTCACCTCAAACATTTGTCTAACTGTTAGCCAATTGATTTTTCCGAATGTTATTTGATTCATTTGAAGTTATACTTTAGCAAACAACTTATTTTTGCTACTTTTACTAGCCGTGGCAAGCTCAGTGGGTTTCTGCTTCGTTTTCGCGGCGGGCATAACTTAAAATATTACGAAAATATTTTTCACTGAATAATATTAAAAGTCAAATTTGTTTCTATTTACGACTGACATTTGCAAGCACTGAGATCTTGTTCGGACCAAATGAAAAATATTTACTAAACATCCGCTAATCTAAATTGTCCTATACTAGTGCTCATTGTGGATTTTTGTACTTCTTTCTCTGTTAATATAATCTAACACAAATACAACATTTTATTCAAATAATTGCACAAATATGTCAATAACTTACAAACACGCACAACGTTTTACCTTGTGAAACGGTGGTTTTGTCTATAATATTTCTCACAGGTTGCAAATGACTTTTGAGTTTAAAGAAAGATGAATGCAGTTTGTCAGTTTTGATATTTGTATGCGCATGCATATTTTTATCAAACCTAGCTTGTGCTACAACAATATGTTTTCGCTGGCTCATTTGGTCACAATAAGAACAATAGGAAAACAAAGAGACATTTTTCATACGTAGTGCTGACAAAAAGAATATGGATGGATACATGGACTAGAATTGCTTTTTCTGCCGATAACTGATGACTGATGCTAAGCAATTATTATGCCCATAGTAGTTTCTCTTCAGCTTTCATTTTTACCTCTGGTTATGCTACCTATGCCAAAAATATCAGCCCAGAATGTGTTTGCTTTTTATAGAGCATTTTCAGAAGAATGAGAAAGCAGTACATCTGTTTTTTAAATAAAAAGTCAAAGTACAAAATGCCATGTTTCCCGGAATACTACCAAAAATTCGGCAAACGTGTGACTACATTTTGAATAAATAATGTTTTATCAATTTGAGCTCGCCAGTTTTTTGCGTAAAGTATTTACAATTATACGTAGAGTAAAATTAGGAACTGAAGTATCTCACTTTGTGGCGGAAGAGTTTTTTGAATACTGAATGAATTTGTGAAAAATGGCGATTCTTAAACTCATTTCCTTGACTAATCCAAACCGACTTAAAAATGAGACAATCTCAAATAATAATAAATATAATAAAACATCACTAAACTAGATGTTGAAGCTGTTATTATGCCAATGCTACTACTGCAATACCGCAGTTTGAGTCAGTCATACAATTTGCTTTTACGTTAACTTTTATCAGCTAAAATAGCAGATTTAGGTAAAATAATTCGTTCGATAACGTGAATGTTTTGCATTGAATACTTTTAATCCATATTTATAGACTGCATAATATTCAAGATGACAAAATAACACGAAACATGCTTATCTTTTTTTGAAATGACAACTGTCCAGTGAGCAAATGGATGCATTCTTTTTTCGTAACTTTCTATAGTAAGCAGTCTAATGTATCGTGCAGTCTAAAGCAATTGCACACGATACGGCTATTATATTATGAGAGAAGGAGTGAAATGAGACCATTTTCTCATGTTCTGCAATTGCCTTAAATGCACGTCTGACTGTTGCCTTTGCGACTACAATGAATAGCAGTTTTTATCACTGGCGTTGTATTGAAGAAGATGCTTCGAGTTCTACAGCAGCACAAGCATATAAGCGCATTGGGTAGAGATATTTTTTACCCTTCTTGCACAAAGCACAAAGAAAGTGTGCCATGCTAGGCTATTTTACAGTTTATGTTGTAGTGGTATGTATATTATGGAGACTGACTACAGACCCAAGCCATTTGTAACTTTAGGCTTTATGCACACGTTCCTTTCTTCGGCATATTATGCAACGTAATAAAAGTATCTAGTGTGTACAACGTTACTTTGAATTTTTACTGACCTGACTTGACAACTTGTATGCTTTCTAAAAGTGTCTCCTTTTATTAGACTACTTAAATTTGCAGATATTTTGGTACTGATACGTATTGTCATAATTTAAGAATGATATCTTGTAAAATGATGAAAAAATGTCGTTGAAATAATTAGGTTAAGCTGGGCATATGAATTAACTTGAATGTAAACTGCAAAATGCAGCATTGAACAGAGGCATCAGATTTTTCAGGTTCAGAGGGATCAAAATGCTTATTCAGCGTCTGATTTGGATTGGCTAACTGGTGTTTCAATTAAATTGAACTCGCCATTTTGAGTTGAGAATAGGTTAAGACATTGAAATAATAATCTACAAAAAGATGCTGTTTTTTACACTTTGTTCTTGAGATCCCGTTTTTCATGTCATGTCAAAACCATGCCATGCAAATTGCAAATAACAGGTGCGAAGGAACAACATATTAGTATTTTATTTTTGCTAGTAAAACTTCAATTTCTCTTTATGAGTCGCATACAAAAACGGAAACAAAGAATACTTTAAAAAATAAATGGTGTAGCAAATAAACGCAACAACACAAGCTCACATAAAAGCAAACCTTAAAATATGTTTTGTGTACGAAGAAAGTTAAGTGATTTGGAAACGAGTAACAGCTGTAAGGAAAATGGTATATAAGACATGTACATTTACATTACATTAATACCACACGTATTGAATTCAATGCATTATTACTTTTTGACAAGCATATTTGCCTTATCAAGGCAAATAACCAGCTCAAGTGCGCTGGTGATAAAAGGCGTGTTAAGTCATTAAAATGAAAATTAAAAATGTAAGCAAGTGGATAAACTTTGGCATTTTAAAACTTGCTGGAAAGTTGATCAAAACGAAATACGTTTCATATTTTATGTTGCCGAAAAAGAAGTAAATAATATTTCGTATAGAAAACATGGAATATATCACGTAAAAAAGTATAACAAAATATAGTATTTAAGTCATTATTGAACTGAAACAAACAATAAACAAGGAACGTTGCGATACCGTGCCGACAAACCATTACCTCCATAATAACCTACAGCAGCTCCACTCTGGACGTATCTGAACATGTTCATTACAAAACTATTGAAGTTATAACAAAAAATAACAGCTTATTCCTAGCATCATTCCTAGCATAGGATTATCAGCGTATGAATAACGCAGAAGGCCGTTTCTTTGAAGATAGTAGGTTAGTTATCCTGCAAATATATGGCTTCATATTATAAAGTCATCATTGCAACTATTGCAACACGGGGTGAAGGAAAGTAAGAGTTTGAACGAAACATGTTTTAGTGTGGCTTTGACCGAGAAAAGAAAACCTTATCATAAAGCAGCACTATGCATTTTCCTACCCAAACTTGACTCCGTGAAATGAATATTTTTCCTATTTATTTTGTGTATAGTATAGACTTGCAATTTTATGCTCAATATCAGTAGACAATAGTAACGATTTGTTGCTCTTTAAGATTTTACAATGAGCTACTCCAGTCCTACCACAACAATGTTTGCAAGTTGCCGGGTTGCCAAAACAAAAATCAAATGGGTTGTGAAAAGGATGTGATGGACCAAGATGTTTTTAGCTTGCGCATTCACTTGTGCTAATAAAATAAGAAGAATAAAAAAGGCAAAGATATTTTTCATACGTACTAGTGCAAACAAACAGAAGATGTGGAAAGGATAGCTGGATTAGAATTCTGTTTTTCTGTTTCTACTTAACCAGTGACTCATAGTAACGCAATTGTGATGCGCCTAGTTTCTCTGTTTCTTTGAATGTTATTTTTGGTTATGTAATCTACGGCCAGAAATATCAGCAAAGAATGTATTTGCTTTTCTTAAAACATTTTCAGAGTATTTTAGGGTATCATTCAACGAGTAGAGTGTACGATGAAAAAAACTGCTAAAGCAACTTATGTACACAGATAGAAAGGCAGAAATATCCTATATTTATTACCGGCAATTTGCCTAAGGCATCTTTCATTCTTGTTATAGCTACCTCAATACACTAAAGTTTGGTCTACCGGCATTGTAAGGAAAAAGAAAATGTTTGAATTCTGTCTGTTGTTCACAAGTGGTGCTATTTTACTAGAGAAACTATCAATACAGATAGTGTACTAAAATAAACTGACTTGGCTAATCACAAAGAAGAAGACATTTAAATGCTCGGTGCACAGATAGCCCAAACACATAAGCGCCAGGGGTAGATATTCTTGCTGCGAAAAACATACAAAAGTGGAGTGTGCCAAGCACGTCAAAAGCATATTTTACGTTGTATATTGTTATGGTAGTACTATATTGCGAGTGAATACAGATACGTTTACTCTTTCGTTGTGTATTTGATATTACTATTGCATATATAGCACAATAAAAGTATCTAGCGTTTACAATGTTGCCACAGAATCTGTGGCACAGATTGCTATGTAGGGTGCCTTGTCTAATGACAAAGCATTCAGATTAAGAAGGGTGGAAGATGAGTGATGCAAAACAATTGGAATTCAAAATGTTGTAGGTTTTTAGTATTAGAAGCATTTTATAGACTTTGAATAAGTATATCTGTCAAAAAACATGTTTCTTTATATATTGCTTATATTTTTTGGTGCTTTCTTATCTGAATGCGCCTAATATTGCTAGAAAAACGATTAAATTGAAGCTTTATAAAGCAACAAAGACTGCTTTGTTGCTGGCTAACACTGGTTGACAGCAATTAAAGCAATGGCGACTGTAGTCAAAAGACACACTAACCGTCTGATATGATGTACAACTGTATATACACTTTCCGAATTTACAGGGCAACTATTATAACTGAAGCTTAAACTGCGTAATGGTTAGCCAATTGCATTTTCCTATACACTACTTATAGTAGCAATGTATGCCCTTACCGGATAATTTGGATGAGTTGAACAGGTGCATACAATAATGTGTAGTTTTGCTTGTGTTCAGAGGTCGTTCTGTTGCTGAAAAGATGAGCAGCAGCAGCCGACCAGGTAAAATAAAATGAACAAAAATTCTGCTTTGCTTACGATTGCTTTGCTTTTACGCCATTGCACAATGCACTTACCTTCTTTATTGTACATCAGTTTGGTAGGTTAGTGAGAATAGAACCGTACTCCTTTACCATTATTTTCTAGCACTGACTTGGCGTAACAAACAGAATTGGTGCAATGTACCGGTGCAAGTAGCACAAAAAAGGGTGAAACAGAACAGATTGCTTTGTCTTAAATATGGTAGCTGGCCAAAAAACGCATTTGGAATCCGGTGTTGTATCCCGAAGAGTACACAATATAGAATTTGATAATCTTGCTGGGCAAGTTTGTGTTTTGAATGAGGAAAAGATAATGTCTATGATCTTATGCTGAGTTTACTTTTCCCTTTATTTAAAGAACTGATTGTTTGCTTGCTTGCTTCAATTATTTTTCTTTCTAGCTATATGCCACCGTTCGACTTACAACTGCATTTTCCAAGCTGTATATATAAATATCAAAATCGTCTTAAATCATTAGCAACTTTCAAGCTTGAGACAAAATAGCAATTGAATCAAGTCTCTTGGCACAATTTTGTAACAGGTGCACACTGTCCCAAAAATGGGTTCTTTTTAGCTTGGACATTAAAACATTATTGCATTTTTATCGACTCTATAAAAACAGCAAACAAAATTATGCTAACAATGAAACTGTTTTATTGAGCGACAAAATGCTTGTAAATAACAACAAAAGAAAGGGCAAAATGATTGTTTGAAGAAAGTAGCCTGCTTTTTAAGCTGAAGAAAAAAGCTAAGAGAATCGGTGCATTTAGTATATTTGTATTTTTAGTTTGCAACTGTTGTAATCAATGCGACTGTGTGAAAAACTTGAGTATCTTCACCGTCATTCATAAACTTTTGTCGTGTCTTCTTTTCTTTCTTTTAATATTTTAACAACAAATTGAGAAAGATGCACACAACGCACTTTACTTTTTAATTTTTAATAATAAATGATGTGACACACTCTGTCAGTGACTTTGACAAAAAAGCCGACATGACTATGACTATATTATATATTGATTTACTTTGAATGATGCACTTTATTGCTATACTGCATTTTTAAATGATTCAACTGCTTCTATTGACAAAAGGAAAAGATTACTATTTTTTAAAAATTGCTTTACATTTCCTTTGTTGTAACGCCGTTCTGGATGTTTCTAAGTGTACGATAGGCCTCTCTCTTTATCCTGTAACACTTTCTTAGTTTTATGTTTCACCTAAAGCCTTTCAGGAATTGGAAATAATTATAATGTATGACATTGTAAGGAAAAAATACACTGAGAGAAATTAAAACTGGCGTGATAACTACTCCGCGTACAACATATTATTCCATTTTTGGTAATAATGCAGATTTCTAAGGCGGGTTGCCATACCTTCTTTCCGTAATAAAGTTTAGAAACTTTTTTTTGATGTGTCAATCAGACAAATGAAATGCAAAGAGAGTAAAATCTCATGCAATGCGGAGTCAATAATAATGATCATAAATTGATTATTATAAAGCTTTAAGTTGTAGCTAATTTCTTTCTCAACACAGTAGCAGTTTTTATGGGACAACAAGAACAAATGAGTAGTGCCGCTTTCTGAAATGAATTGTTAAATGAAATGTGCCAGAGTATAAATTTTTAATACTTTGTCGCACTTTGAAAATCGTAAAAGATATAATACAATGCGTGTACGGTTAGCTATTAAAATATGTTTGCACCCTGAAAAACGCATTGGCTAGGATATCAGTCATAAACAATTGTAGGTTTGATTTTAATATAAAGCCAAACTATATCCTGTTCCTGGTGTCATTTACATTTTTGTCCTGCTTCAAGTCAAAGTTTGGCTTTGTAAAAAAAGAAACATTTTCAAAGCTGTTTTTTGTAAGTTTCTGAAGTGAAAGATTAGAACAAAAAAAACTCTGTGTAAAAAACGCCCTGTACAATGAAGGTCGTGCTTGTTTTAATTGCAGCCTTAGTTGCTGTAAATTGTGAAAATAGGGAGGGAGTCAGTGACCCTGTGCGAAACATGAATCAACTAGAACGCATTATCCTTTTTTGGATAAACGTTGTCCTTGACATTGCCAAGTTGATTGGACATGTGCTCCAGGAGGCAATGAATAATATGTTTGGACTTAAAAACAGCAAACATCAGATAATCATAAAGCCAGTCGGGAGTGTTTCTGGTACATCTACCACATCCACCACTAGGCCCACTGATGGCACTAGTACCCCCAGTGTTTGGAGCTCCATTAAAAATGTCAAACGTACACCAAGACCAGGACCAGAACAGGCAATAAAATGTGAAAGTGGATATAGCTTAGGTGTTCTTTTAGACTCATCCGGAAGTGTGTCCACAATGTCATTTACGCATGAAAAACAGTTCGTAAAGGGATTGCTAAGTGGCATAAAAGCCAACACAGAAAGTGCAATGTCTGTGATAAACTATGCGGCGAACGCATTTACTGTGCTCGGATTTGAGGAAAGCCAAGCACTGGCGAAAAAACAATTGCATAATAATATAATGCGCAGCCAACCTCTTGGAGGAAAAACAAATTTGGAAGTGGCACTAAAAACTGCAATTATAAAAGTGGAAAATTTTGAAAGCAAAGTGCCCAAAGCAATACTGCTAATGACTGATAATAGATTCCTTGTTCACGAATCCTTCTCCCAGTGGATAGCCGAAACTTCTCATCACAAAAATATTACTATCTTTTGTGTTGTGTTTAACTTGGATGAAACCAGTGACCAGAAAATGAAATCAAAAGTCCAGGAAATCCATCGGCAGCGACGGCTTCAGGACTTGGTGACCATGGCGTCAGGAAAGTCGGAGAATATTTTCATCGTAGAAAATAGTAATACGTTACTGGAACTCGTTAGACGGGTTTCAGTACGTATTTGTAATGAAATTAGTGCTGCAAATTGTTAAAATTTGATATGTTTATTTTTTACAGAAATAATATTTACTTGTGTTTGTTTTACACTATCAGTGAAATTTGATGTGGTTGCAATAATTAATAGAAATATTTGTTTTTTAGTAAACATATGAATTATAGGGAAATACACGTGAAGAAATAAAATAACAATATTTTATGCGTATTTTTATTTTTCAGTCTTAAAGTGTTTTTATTGTCAATAAAATATATATCTACATACTTTTTTGCATTAAAATGTTTTTTTCAGTTTTTTTGGCAAACTCTGAACGATGATCATGAAAGCTCATATTTTTTAAAGGCATTAATTATTTTATTCATCATTGCATAATTTCATGAGAAGACATGCTTTTCAACAAACTTTCACTCCCTCATCGCACTGCGCACTATATAAAGTAAAGTAGCTAAAACCAGGAACAGAACGTGATGCAAATTTGCAAATAGAAATGGCACAAAAACGACAAAACTTCACCAACAATAAAATTATTTATTTGAAATTTTTATGCCCATATTGTTTAACTGACGTACAATACGTTCATCCCAGTGTTGTAGCATTACTGGTCAATGCAACTGGTTGCTAAAAAAAACTATAAACCTCCTGCACTTATTATGCCATATATTATGCTTATGTTCCGTAGTCTAGTAATCTGTTGTTCACAATCTCTAACTGTCATTCTTAAGGCTTACAAACATTTTTGCTGTCAAAAAGAACAGTTATCATGAAGTAAAAATAAAACACAAAAGCACTTTCACGTTTTTACAATGTCCAACAACATGAATTATAATGCATTTCATATGAGCGATTCAATATGACATGATATGATAGAATTACATTACATTTGAAAAGCTGTGGAAATCAGATTTGATAATACTGATCGCATTTCATTTATAAACCGATGAACACAAAACACAATTTTATCATTGATTTGGAATTGAGAAAGTCGGTGATTTCCAGAATTATGACAAAATAACTTAGTTTTGTTACAATTTTCTTTTTCTAATAAGCCAGTACTAGAAAACTACTTTGCTTATAATTAAATAACAATCAAATAGATATATTATTCCACGGCCCAATTTTCCCTACTCATGAAATATCAGTTTTTACCTTGAGACAAACTGCACTGTATTCATTTTTTGCTAAATTCATTTTTTTCTTTAATTTTTTACAGCTTGAAATTTAAAACAATGCGTTAGTGTGAAGTTACATTCTGGTGTAAATCCGTCGCAGTCCGCTGTAGTCTAAACCTGTGTCAACAGAGAAGAGAAAAGGGTAAGTCAAAATATAAGATAAATATCATGAGTTTTTGCATTGTGCTGTTATAACGAAACCTCAATCGGTTCACTTATCTGTGTTTTAAGGATAATTGCATTGCCAATGACTTGGATTTGCTGAAAACTCCAACAATGAGCTACTGCACAGGAAGATTCCACAATGTTCACTGCCAAGTTCGGGATTGGAAATTTCTGAAAAAAAAGTCAGAATGGTGAGAGTTGTAAAGCTTTGAAAAGTTTTCAGTTTGTATTTTTCGTTGTTATATAAACCTGCTGCTGCGATTATTGTTACTACGGCTGCTGACGTAGAAGTTTAAAGTAAAGTGGACATTTTATTTTGTAAACTGCATGATACATACTTCAATCAATATTACCTTTTTGAATGGCTTGCGGTTCCAATTCCAAAACAAAGAAAGTGAAGCTGAGAACATGAAGGGGATATAGGTGGTGGTGGCGTTGGGGTAAACTGCAACGTTAGCTTTGGTGGGGATCGTAGTGAGCACTGTTTTTCAAGTAGGGTTTTTGTAGCAGTCCATAATTAGCAGACTTTGTACCTGAAAAAAAAACAAGTAGAAGAAATATTGTCAAAACTTTTGGTTACTGATTGCAATTTAATCGAGAAATATTCAATTTATCTTTTGCAGCAGACTATTACGTTGCTAATAAGTTGACAGGTTAACTGGTATAGAAGCAAACAGTTGGTTTTAAAGTTTTAAATAAATAATTTGTACGACTTCAAACCCCCCGTTTTCACGTATTGTTTTAAAGTTCATTAAGAATGCGTTCTACGTGCGTGTTCTTACAGAGACTTTTTCATAAAATACTAAATCACTTTACAATTTCAATTGAATGAAGACAGGGGACAACTTTTCAAACTGAAAATATGGGTTTTTGAAATGGAATGTATCCGAGCCAAAATAAACTTAATATAAAAGCTATGATTATCTATTTTGAGACAACCTCCCTCGTGTTCTCTCACAGGGTGCACGTGTAGTAAAAGCCTGAATCTGAAATGGCTAACTTTGACCCTCAGACTAATTATCACAATCTTACAGTGTGGTTCATTCAGGCTATCAACAAAAACCTCGTCACTTATCACATTGTATCTAAAATCAGGACAAAAATGGTTTAAAAGCAAGAGAATTCAGTCAAGTTGATGATCAAAATCCTGTAAAATCTACACATTAAATATTCTAACTATACGCACTTATAAATGACTTTGATTTGAAAGTTTCTCTGGAAATTCCATCGTGTTTCTCAGAAATTGAATTTGATTACGCAGTAACAGTAATTGACTATGTTGTTATTGTACGATGTTTGGTTAATCTGATTATCCGAAAAAGATACATAGTGTTAAATATATAGCATAAAAGTTAATCTCTGTTATCTTTCAAGTTTACTATTTAAATAAACCGAAACATTTTTCTGAGAATTCCAACGCAAACCGCATTGCAAAGCTGCTTGTCTTGTACTTTTTTTGTACCGTTTTTTTGCATTTTCAATCTTTTATACATTGCACAGGCTTTTCTTGCATGCTTCATAAACTTTCACATCAAATCTTTTTTGATTTTCTGAATTTTCTCTATCGGTTTTCATATTCTTTGCTAATGTCAGATATATGCATTAGTCTGACTTTCAAAACTTGACATAAAGCATTTATGTAACTGGAAAGACTCAAAACAATAATTTTCATTCTAGGGAATATCATTCACCAAAATTAGTCTTCTATATCAACACTGACTATGCACAAAACAGCAATACCTAGTCGTGGAGATGCCCGGCACGTGAAAATGCTTTTCAGGTGCAATAAACTAATCTACCTAACCCACCATGAGTAAGTATGCAACGAAAGCCAGAGATCAGTGACTTGTGGCTGGTATATGCAAAATTTAAGAAAAAAATATTACCAAATAATGAAAAAGCGTCGGTTTTACCATGTGGGATTTTGCATAATATTCTAGCAGGATATTTTAGAATAATAAAATGCACAATATTTTGTGTGCGGGCATACGAAAAATCTGCCAAAGGTATGGGATGAAAAGTAAGTGCAATGTAAACCGTGACAACTTGACCTTTCTTGTTGCTTTGCATGCATTGCATGAAAAAAGACATAATATAAGCTAAACAATGATAAAACCAGTTTGAAACCAAAATGACAAAAGAAGAGCAAGCCTACATCCTAAAAGATTTGCATTTTTTGCTCTTCAGTAATGAGCTCATTGCTGATATGAGTAGGCTAAAGAGTAAAAGCTGAAATTGTTTTTTGGTGCAATGATTTTTACTTGGTATAAGTTTGCATTCTATAAAATATTCAACGTGTAGGAAAATCAGCAAGCCTTTATAAAATGTTATTTACCTTTCATGCATACTCAGATTTTAAAGCTTGCATTGTTCATAGGAAAACAGGCTTTGGGTTGTTGCACTTTTCAACAATCAAGCGGAAACATCTATTTTTGCTCTTGTACTCTCAGCATGAAGAAACTTGCAGTTTTTTGTATACCTGGTTAGTTCTATCTTCGCGTATTGTTGAACTTATTACTGTTATGAAAAGAGCCAACTTCAGTTTCATAAGCTAAACCTAAGCTACATAAAAACTCACGTACGTAATACGAACACGTAAATACGTGCATGGATCACTGATCATAAAAATGAACTTGTAATGCTGATGACAAACATTTCTGCCTTTTTAAGGTTTATTTTTACAACGCTGCTTCTTGAGCACATCATGGTTCTGTTTTCAGAGTATTATACGGAAAATGGATGATCGCATTGCCTATGACTTGGATTTGCTGAAAACTCTAAAAATAAAGTACTACACAGATGATTCCCAAATGTTCTCTGCCAAGTTCGGGATATGAAATTTCGGAAACAGAAAGTCAGAATGGTAAGAGTTGTAAAAGATGGAAAACATTGCAAAAATTTAATTTTATTGATTGTTTAGTTATAGAGACGTTTGATGTACAAACTGTCATTCAAAAATGGTTCGATAGGGTTGCCGATAGAGGTTTTTCTCTACAGGCTTTTATAAATATTATGTATTAGTTAAAAGCATAAAAAAGAAGAAAACCTTCGGTTTCAGAGTTTTCAGTTTGCATATTCTGAAAGTGAAGACAAAAGTTAAGGCGTGCATTTTTTAAAAACTAGCTAAAGTAAATGTTAGATCTCTTCACATATTTCTCTATGTTAGTCAGTCACTCCCTGGTTACAAGATTTGTAACCAACGGAATGAGACTTAAAACACAAGGCTGGCCAATTTTCAGTGGGATTTCTCTAGGGATTACGAAAAACTGCTGCGGTTATTGTTATTACGGCTGCTGTAGTAAAAGTTTGAAGTTGTCATTTTCTTATATAAACTGCATGCTACTTCAATCAATATTACCTTTTTGAATGGCCTGCGGTTCCAACTCCATAACAAGGAAAATGAATCTGAGATCATGAAGAGGCTGTTGGGGTGGCGGCGTTGGGGCAAACTGCAACATTGGCTAATGGTAGGGTTCTATGCTTTATTTGTAGTGCTGGCATTACAGGTTAAATTATGCTGAAGGTTTTAGTAACAGATTGTATACCTGTAAAAGACAAATAGAAAAAATATTAGCAAAACTTGTGGTTACCAAAACTGACGATACTGACTCACTTTACCATTTCAGTTGAATGAAAACTGAAAATAAGGGTTTTTGGATTGGAATGGATCAGAGCCAAAATAAACACAGCCTAAAAGCTATAAGTATCTACTATGATACACCCTCGTGTTGTCTCATAGGGTGCACGTAGTAAAGGCCTAAATGCAAAATGATCAACTTTTAACCAAAAATTACTTAACACAGTCTCACAAAAAAGTTGGGTCGTGTGGACCCTTCAGGTTATTAATAATAAGCTTGTCACCTATCAGCAAAATGAAATATCTAAAACAAGAAGAAAATGCTTATGATATGCAAGAGTTGTCAGTATTCGTTTGGGTTTGTCATCAATGTCCTTTAAAACTATACTCACGCATGAATAACTGTGATTGTAAAGTTTCTCTGGAAAATCCATCGTGTTTCTCAAAAATTTATAGCATAAAAGTTAATCTCTCTTATCTTTCAAGAATACTATCTAAATAAAAGGAAACAATTTTCTGAGAATTCCAACGCAAACCGCATTGACTGCAAAGCTGCTTGTCTTGCAAACTGTCCATTGTTTGGGAAAGGCTACTGGAATTACTGGTTTTGCGTTTTCATAATTTTCTCTATCAGTTTTCGTATTCCTTGCAAATTTCAGATATATGCATTAGTGTGACTTTCAAAAACTCGACAAAAAGCATTTATGTAACTGGAAAGACTCAAAACAATAATTTTCATTCTAGGGAATTTTATTCAGTCTACCAAAATTAGTCCTTTGTGTCAAAATAGACTGTGAATGCCAATGGCGGGTGCTACCTAACTATTTGTAATTTTTCATTTCATTCATTCGATTTTTAAATTTCAAATTTTTTTGCATTTATCACAGAGGGATTTTCAAAATATTCCAAAAACGCAATTATATTTAATAGCTTGCAATCATCTTATCCTGATAACCTTTTAACTGTTTTCTGCTGAAAATCAATGCTCGTAAAACAAAATAAGATGGTTATCGATTTATGATGCATTGGTAAACCTGACGTTTGCACTACTTTCTTCTCTACTCATTCACCATTCTACAAAACAACTTATTTTTCAAATGAATGTAAGCATAAAGTAAAATGAAATGCAGAATGAGATCAAATAGAGTTTTCTTTGAATTAAAAAATGTGCATGCATATCAACAATTGCAGCATTATAAAACGGTATTAGAATAGGTGCAATGGATGTGTAAACCAGGGCAAAATTACACTGCAATAAAAATCCATTGCAGTTGGGATGGTTGTGTGATTAGATAGATTTTCTAAAAAATCCGCTGTGTAAACACCCGAAAGTGGATAGATTCACGTCAACTTAAAAAGTTCACTTCACATATTTTTCAAAACCTTTCTATAAATGTAGTCAAGCGTACCCCTATGCACCTTAAACAAGATGGCTTGTTCACAGCGTGGTAACTTGCATTTGTACTGCTGGCCGTGAAAAGCATCAAAACAGGCTTCAAAACATCCATGCTTTTAAAATATTGCCAAGGTTATAGGGTTATTAAACCTGCTAAAGCATAAGAAACAAAAAAGATGGCAAAGCCAAGAGAAAATAAATCTAAAAATCTTAGGCTACCTTGCAAGAGAACAAAGTATGCACAAAACTGCAATACCTAGTCGTGGAGATGCCAGGCACGTGAAAATGCTTTTCAGGTGAGTAGTAGTAGTAAAGGTAGGTTCTTCCACCCACCTAACATGGGAGGGAATAGCAGCCTTTAACATTGGCTATCTTCCCCATGTATTTTCCGAGACGCCGTGGCGGTTTTACTATGGATAGGTATGTAAGCTCTTTATTGCAGGACAGATTGGGAAAAATATTCCACCCATCAAGTATAGTAGGGTATTATAAAGTTTAAACGCACCCCACCCTTTCTATGTATAGGGGAATAACAATGGTAAGATACTTGTAGGCATAGCGGTAGGGGAGATTCATAACACAAGGTAGGGGAGCTTTGTATGCATAGCGGTAGGGGAGATTCATAACACAAGGTAGGGGAGCTTTATAAGCATATCGGATAGGGGAGATGCGTAGTGTGAAAAAAAGTAGGGGAGCCTTGTAAGCGTAGCGCATATGGGAGACGCGTAGAGTGAGAAAACTAGGGGAATGCTATATAGGATCGAGCAAGTAGGGGAATATTGTAAGCTGTACAGAGTGGCCTTATAGGGTAGTCTTGCAGGCAGTTAGTTAGTATTGGGTTATAAGTCTAGGGTAGCATATTTTCAAATCTCAGTAAACTGTCATTTGTAGGATGTGCAATTTATATTTCTAGTGTTTATTTTGTATAGGAGTAAATAGGAATATTACATGGCATAGTCTTTATATAGGAGTAAATAGGGAAATAACTTAGTATTGTATTTGTATAGTGGTAAATAGGAAAATTACATATAATTGTGTATGTAAAGGGGTAAATAGGAAAATTACATATAATTGTGTATGTAAAGGGGTAAATAGGAAAATTGTGCATAATAGTGTATGTAAAGGGGTAAATTGGAAAATTGTACACAAGTACACAAATTAAGTTTGTATAGGGACACATAGGGAAAAACACAGAAGAGTGACTGTATATTATTTATATAGGGGTAAATAGGAAAATGCACAGTATAAACTTTATATAGGGACAAACGGGATACAACATAGTATTGTGCTTATATTGTAAATAAGTTAAATTTTAGTATTACCTATAGTAAGTATTATATTGTAAGTAAATAGGAAAATAACATTGTTTAGTGTTTTATATGAGTAAATAGGGAAATGAAGGAGGGAAGTGTTTAGATATGAGTAAATAGAGAAAAGCATAGTTAAATGTTTGTGTATGAGTAAGTAGGGGAAAATCATAGTAAAGTTATTATATATGAGTAAATAGAAAAAAAGCTTGGTGCTCATATGGAAGTTAATAGGAGAACTGCACATGATAGGGTTAATTAAAAGAATTAACATATGCAGGATAGGGTTGATTAAAAGAATTAACATAGACAGGATAGGGATCATCAAAAGAATTAACATAGACAGGATATATCCATTTGCATATCTTATGAATAGGATAGTCAATTCGAATAAATTGAAATATGCAAAAGATTGCTTACTGCTTCGAACGTATGATATAATTTCAATCTCGCCTTGTATAAGCCAATAGGTCAAATTACACAATATAGTGCTTGTATAGGTATATAAATAGGTATATAATAGAGTAGATGGTGTATGTATGAGTAAATGGGTAAATGTTACAGTAATGGCATGTGTATGATTAAATGGTCAAATAATACCGTATATGGTATATGTATGACTAAATGGACGAATAATTCAATATATGGTATATGCATGTGTAAATGGGTACAGAATTCAATATATGGTATATGTATGTGTAAATGGGTACAGAATTCAATATAATATGGTATATGTATGTGTAAATGGGTTAATTATTCAATATATGGTATATGTATGTGTAAATGGGTAAATTATTCAATATATGGTATATGTCATATGTATGTTTAATTGGTAAATCATATTGTATATCTTAGTATTGATCAGATAAATATTAAATTTGGGTTTAGAATGCATTGTTAGTAGTATTGTTATATAATGCCTTGAAAAAGGTATGATTACATATATGTATTACACGTATGATGTTTTTTATACAATTACTTTATTAGAATACAATAGTCATGGTTGTTAATATACATAATGTATATACAGATGGTTATTCGTATATGTGGAGTACTTATATAATTTCTAAGTATAAAGAATCACTTATCAAACGTATAAACATATTCTAAATATAACATAATTCTTAGCATAAATTTACTTATTTGCCATCTTCAATCCAGGTTTGAATTTCTTAATTACAGCTTTGGAGATTCCTTCACATGCGCATGGTATTGCAGAAAGGACCTCATGCATGCCAAGTTGGTATCCTAGCTTATGATCCTGTAATCCGTGGATGAGAAGTGGATAGATGCTGTTGACAACTGCCTTCCCATCTATAACAACCTCATTTAAGTGGTTGTGTGTAATATTTTTTGTCGATAAAAACCCATGAATTGCAAGGCTTTTGGCATTGCTCAAATGACGTAACATTGTGTCTTTCGTTGTCAACTTTTGTTTAAGCATCCTTTGTTTAGCCATTAGTTTTTGTCTCATTTTGGCTTTTAGCCTGTCCTGCTCAATTACCTTAGGGTTAAAGCAGCTGTACTTGAGATGCTCTGGCTCCATCTCGTTTTAGTTGTCTGTTTTGCTTATTGCTTGACAAATTCGACAATGTGATCGGTGATGTATACCAACGTAGCAGGAATAATATGCTTTAGCAAACCACTATGCCTTAAAATATATTTGCGTTTAGTTTCAAGACTTCCCTTTGTTTTTCCAACAACTGCTATATGTTTATTGTACTTTCCTGTTGTTAACTGCTTTACAACCTCAGGCGTTAAAACAATTTTTTCATTGGAAATGGCTCGAGCAATTCCACACAATATTGCAATTTGGTGACGGTTGGCTTCTCTTAAAAGCTCTCTTAATCTATAACGTTTAGCATTTACAAGGGCCTGTAAAAACTCATGGTGTTTGAGTATTTCAATTCCAGCCATTGCGGCAGTACATGTTTACGCTTCCAACTAAAAAATGCAACTGATAAGTTTGTTCTTCAAGCAGTCTTTTATACTTTTTTAGCTGAGTTGCAGCAGCTTACCACTTATTTTGCAGCAAAAAATCAGAAATTAATGAGTTTTGCATAATGATACAACACTTATACCAAGCTATATATTGATAATAGAATATTATATAGCATGCATTTGTTCTACATACGCTCCATGTTTTAATGATTTCAAGCTGATATCTCAACGCTATCCAAACGTCATATAAAAGGCACAGAAAACATGATTTTGTTGACAAGTCGGGTTATGTATGGTAAGGGATATTCTATTGCGTGTATGTATAGGTATTCAATATAAATGACAGGAAACGTCTCATAATTTAATGATTCAGATCACAGCGCATGGCAATGCCTTAATATACACATGCTATTGTTGGCATACAAGGAAGGCGTTTTGTTACGTATACTACTCTATTACATGTCAAATCCCTACGTGATATCTCAATATCTGATCACCACACTCTCAACCTCCCAACGGCTTAAGATTTCTGTAAGTGTCCTAAGGTGCCCCCCCAAGTGTCTTAAGATGCCCCCCTAACGTCTTAAGATGCCCCCAAACGTCTTAAGATGCTGCTAATGTCTTGAGATGCCTCACAGGCGTCCTTAGATGCTCCATGCAATGCTACAACCACTTTAAGATGTACACAATTTTTTAAAACTTCTATACAAATGACTCTAGTCTCAAATCTGGTTACACTGACTCATTGTACACACATCTAAATAACACTAATACCTATATCCTTCCCGTAATACGCTGACTAACCTATTTTTTGTATGTAGGCTATGTAATTAAAATCAGTATACCGAACAAGCTTGTATTACGACGTCTTAGGTGTCACTCAAACACTCTTAAATATGTTAAGGCGTTTAAGTTGCCACTCAAACGACCTTATTTTTTGTTAAGCGTTTTCAGTGACACATCAAAAAACTTTAAGTATTTTCAGTGGCCCACTTAAAAACACTTATTTCATTTTCCCTATGAGGAGTTCTATGAAATGCAACAGTGAAAATGATTGTTGCAGCAATAAAACAAAAACTCTCGCTTTGTTGCTACAAGTAAAATACGGATTATATGCATTGTAAATACACATTTGTGGTCACATTACAGGGTAAAGTTTTGATGACTGCCCAATGCTTAAGCCTACAATGCGGTTTAATTAATAACAGCAGCAGACAAAAAATGACACATGCAAAGTCTGCATACTCACGTTACATAAGAAAGCAAAGTCTGCACACCCATGTTTTGGAACAAAACAAAGTCTGCAAACACATATTTTACGAGAAACAAAGTCTACAGACCAATATTTTGATACAATTACAATCCACAAGACGGTGTTCCTTGAACTCTCAT
>CM056171.1:12476940-12544195 GCA_029691765.1 Entomobrya proxima | reverse complement strand
GTGGATTGTAATTGTATCAAAATATTGGTCTGTAGACTTTGTTTCTCGTAAAATATGTGTTTGCAGACTTTGTTTTGTTCCAAAACATGGGTGTGCAGACTTTGCTTTCTTATGTAACGTGAGTATGCAGACTTTGCATGTGTCATTTTTTGTCTGCTGCTGTTATTAATTAAACCGCATTGTAGGCTTAAGCATTGGGCAGTCATCAAAACTTTACCCTGTAATGTGACCACAAATGTGTATTTACAATGCATATAATCCGTATTTTACTTGTAGCAACAAAGCGAGAGTTTTTGTTTTATTGCTGCAACAATCATTTTCACTGTTGCATTTCATAGAACTCCTCATAGGGAAAATGAAATAAGTGTTTTTAAGTGGGCCACTGAAAATACTTAAAGTTTTTTGATGTGTCACTGAAAACGCTTAACAAAAAATAAGGTCGTTTGAGTGGCAACTTAAACGCCTTAACATATTTAAGAGTGTTTGAGTGACACCTAAGACGTCGTAATACAAGCTTGTTCGGTATACTGATTTTAATTACATAGCCTACATACAAAAAATAGGTTAGTCAGCGTATTACGGGAAGGATATAGGTATTAGTGTTATTTAGATGTGTGTACAATGAGTCAGTGTAACCAGATTTGAGACTAGAGTCATTTGTATAGAAGTTTTAAAAAATTGTGTACATCTTAAAGTGGTTGTAGCATTGCATGGAGCATCTAAGGACGCCTGTGAGGCATCTCAAGACATTAGCAGCATCTTAAGACGTTTGGGGGCATCTTAAGACGTTAGGGGGGCATCTTAAGACACTTGGGGGGGCACCTTAGGACACTTACAGAAATCTTAAGCCGTTGGGAGGTTGAGAGTGTGGTGATCAGATATTGAGATATCACGTAGGGATTTGACATGTAATAGAGTAGTATACGTAACAAAACGCCTTCCTTGTATGCCAACAATAGCATGTGTATATTAAGGCATTGCCATGCGCTGTGATCTGAATCATTAAATTATGAGACGTTTCCTGTCATTTATATTGAATACCTATACATACACGCAATAGAATATCCCTTACCATACATAACCCGACTTGTCAACAAAATCATGTTTTCTGTGCCTTTTATATGACGTTTGGATAGCGTTGAGATATCAGCTTGAAATCATTAAAACATGGAGCGTATGTAGAACAAATGCATGCTATATAATATTCTATTATCAATATATAGCTTGGTATAAGTGTTGTATCATTATGCAAAACTCATTAATTTCTGATTTTTTGCTGCAAAATAAGTGGTAAGCTGCTGCAACTCAGCTAAAAAAGTATAAAAGACTGCTTGAAGAACAAACTTATCAGTTGCATTTTTTAGTTGGAAGCGTAAACATGTACTGCCGCAATGGCTGGAATTGAAATACTCAAACACCATGAGTTTTTACAGGCCCTTGTAAATGCTAAACGTTATAGATTAAGAGAGCTTTTAAGAGAAGCCAACCGTCACCAAATTGCAATATTGTGTGGAATTGCTCGAGCCATTTCCAATGAAAAAATTGTTTTAACGCCTGAGGTTGTAAAGCAGTTAACAACAGGAAAGTACAATAAACATATAGCAGTTGTTGGAAAAACAAAGGGAAGTCTTGAAACTAAACGCAAATATATTTTAAAGGCATAGTGGTTTGCTAAAGCATATTATTCCTGCTACGTTGGTATACATCACCGATCACATTGTCGAATTTGTCAAGCAATAAGCAAAACAGACAACTAAAACGAGATGGAGCCAGAGCATCTCAAGTACAGCTGCTTTAACCCTAAGGTAATTGAGCAGGACAGGCTAAAAGCCAAAATGAGACAAAAACTAATGGCTAAACAAAGGATGCTTAAACAAAAGTTGACAACGAAAGACACAATGTTACGTCATTTGAGCAATGCCAAAAGCCTTGCAATTCATGGGTTTTTATCGACAAAAAATATTACACACAACCACTTAAATGAGGTTGTTATAGATGGGAAGGCAGTTGTCAACAGCATCTATCCACTTCTCATCCACGGATTACAGGATCATAAGCTAGGATACCAACTTGGCATGCATGAGGTCCTTTCTGCAATACCATGCGCATGTGAAGGAATCTCCAAAGCTGTAATTAAGAAATTCAAACCTGGATTGAAGATGGCAAATAAGTAAATTTATGCTAAGAATTATGTTATATTTAGAATATGTTTATACGTTTGATAAGTGATTCTTTATACTTAGAAATTATATAAGTACTCCACATATACGAATAACCATCTGTATATACATTATGTATATTAACAACCATGACTATTGTATTCTAATAAAGTAATTGTATAAAAAACATCATACGTGTAATACATATATGTAATCATACCTTTTTCAAGGCATTATATAACAATACTACTAACAATGCATTCTAAACCCAAATTTAATATTTATCTGATCAATACTAAGATATACAATATGATTTACCAATTAAACATACATATGACATATACCATATATTGAATAATTTACCCATTTACACATACATATACCATATATTGAATAATTAACCCATTTACACATACATATACCATATTATATTGAATTCTGTACCCATTTACACATACATATACCATATATTGAATTCTGTACCCATTTACACATGCATATACCATATATTGAATTATTCGTCCATTTAGTCATACATATACCATATACGGTATTATTTGACCATTTAATCATACACATGCCATTACTGTAACATTTACCCATTTACTCATACATACACCATCTACTCTATTATATACCTATTTATATACCTATACAAGCACTATATTGTGTAATTTGACCTATTGGCTTATACAAGGCGAGATTGAAATTATATCATACGTTCGAAGCAGTAAGCAATCTTTTGCATATTTCAATTTATTCGAATTGACTATCCTATTCATAAGATATGCAAATGGATATATCCTGTCTATGTTAATTCTTTTGATGATCCCTATCCTGTCTATGTTAATTCTTTTAATCAACCCTATCCTGCATATGTTAATTCTTTTAATTAACCCTATCATGTGCAGTTCTCCTATTAACTTCCATATGAGCACCAAGCTTTTTTTCTATTTACTCATATATAATAACTTTACTATGATTTTCCCCTACTTACTCATACACAAACATTTAACTATGCTTTTCTCTATTTACTCATATCTAAACACTTCCCTCCTTCATTTCCCTATTTACTCATATAAAACACTAAACAATGTTATTTTCCTATTTACTTACAATATAATACTTACTATAGGTAATACTAAAATTTAACTTATTTACAATATAAGCACAATACTATGTTGTATCCCGTTTGTCCCTATATAAAGTTTATACTGTGCATTTTCCTATTTACCCCTATATAAATAATATACAGTCACTCTTCTGTGTTTTTCCCTATGTGTCCCTATACAAACTTAATTTGTGTACTTGTGTACAATTTTCCAATTTACCCCTTTACATACACTATTATGCACAATTTTCCTATTTACCCCTTTACATACACAATTATATGTAATTTTCCTATTTACCCCTTTACATACACAATTATATGTAATTTTCCTATTTACCACTATACAAATACAATACTAAGTTATTTCCCTATTTACTCCTATATAAAGACTATGCCATGTAATATTCCTATTTACTCCTATACAAAATAAACACTAGAAATATAAATTGCACATCCTACAAATGACAGTTTACTGAGATTTGAAAATATGCTACCCTAGACTTATAACCCAATACTAACTAACTGCCTGCAAGACTACCCTATAAGGCCACTCTGTACAGCTTACAATATTCCCCTACTTGCTCGATCCTATATAGCATTCCCCTAGTTTTCTCACTCTACGCGTCTCCCATATGCGCTACGCTTACAAGGCTCCCCTACTTTTTTTCACACTACGCATCTCCCCTATCCGATATGCTTATAAAGCTCCCCTACCTTGTGTTATGAATCTCCCCTACCGCTATGCATACAAAGCTCCCCTACCTTGTGTTATGAATCTCCCCTACCGCTATGCCTACAAGTATCTTACCATTGTTATTCCCCTATACATAGAAAGGGTGGGGTGCGTTTAAACTTTATAATACCCTACTATACTTGATGGGTGGAATATTTTTCCCAATCTGTCCTGCAATAAAGAGCTTACATACCTATCCATAGTAAAACCGCCACGGCGTCTCGGAAAATACATGGGGAAGATAGCCAATGTTAAAGGCTGCTATTCCCTCCCATGTTAGGTGGGTGGAAGAACCTACCTTTACTACTACTACTCAGGTGCATTAAACTAATCTTCCTAACCCACCATGAGTAAGCATGCAAATAAAGCCAGAGATCAGTGACTTGTGGCTAGTATATGCAAATTTTAAGAAAAAATTATTACGACATGAAACAATGAAAAAACATCGGTTTTACCATGTGGGATTTTGCATTATTCTAGCAAGATATTTTAGAATAATAAAATGCACAATATTTTGTGTGCGGGCGTACGAAAAATCTGCCAAATGGGATGAAAAGTAAGTGCAAAGTAAACGGTGACAACTTGACCTTTCTTGTTGCTTTGCATGCATTGCATGAAAAAAGACATAATATAAGCTAAACAATGATAAAACCAGTTTGAAACCAAAATGACAAAAGAAGAGCAAGCCTACATACTATAAAAAGTACATTTATGCTGTTTCGTAAAGAATAGGCTAAAGAGTAAAAGCTGAAATTGCTTTTTAGTGCAATGATTTTTACTACGTATAAGTTTGCATTCTTTAAAATATTCAACGTGTAGGAAAATCAGCAAGCCTTTATAAAATGTTATTTACCTTTCATGCATACTCAGATTTTAAAACTTGCACTGTTCGTAAGAAAACAGGCTTTGGGTTATTGCACTTTTCAAACGGAAACATCTATTTTGGCTCTTGTACTTTTAAAACGACAGTAAAATGTTCAGCATGAAGAAACTAGCAGTTTTTTGTATACCTGGTTATTTCTATCTACGGGTTTTGCGTATTGTTGAACTTATTACTCTTCTCAACTTGAGACAAAAGAGCCAAGTTCGGTTTAGTAAGCTAAACCTAAGCTACATCAAAACTCACGTACGTAATATGAATACATAAATACGTGCATGATCACTGATCATAAAAATGAACTTGAATGAACTGCTGACCATAAACATATCTGCCTTTAAAAGTTATATTTTTACAACATTGTTTCTTGTGCACATCATGGTTCTGTTTTCTGAGTATTATACGGAAAGCTACATATTACTCTGATGCACTTAAATACGTGTGATCATACATGCCTACAAAATGTAATGAGGATGTTTACACAGTAAGCTAAAAGCAGCACAACACACTTTTCTTGGGTATGTTTTCAGCATAAGAACTCGATTGTTTCTAGCACACAACAGGTCACACAATTCGGGGTCAGTTTTCTCCCTTGTGACTTTGATATGATGATAAAAGTGGATGAACTTTTTATTCGTTTCTTCGAGTGTTGTTGCAATGTAATTTTAGCTTCTTCAAATGGTCATAGCATCCGTTAAACCTAAACATTTTGTTTTGTGTTCTGAGAGAAAAAATTTTATGCAATAAAAAGCTTTTCTCATTGTTTTGAAAACAAAGTAAATGCACACAGCTTCCTTTATGGTTACACAGTTATTCACATTGGTATGCAGCTTATAAATAATGATAAAATATTTATATGCCCACGTGTGGCCTATTTTTATGCATAGGAGAAAACAGAAACTTATTTTTTAGTCGGCGTAAAACAAAATTATGTTGTGCTTGCATACCTTCAATTTCACTCCGTTTCAATTGCAACAATTTTATGTATTAACGGAATTTTGCAAAATATTGATAGTTTATGCTATCCCGTGATTCACAAAAAAAATTTGCACACACTTGACACACATAAAGAATTCAAACGTAAGCGAAAAAAATTCAAATCGATCGACGATGAGATGACATGATTACTGAATTCGGAAATTTGAATTATAAAATTTAACTACGTTTTAAACTAATGTAAAAAAATTAACAACTTTTCTAAAGTAGCTTCAGAATGGTGCTCCAAATGCACGAATATTTTTTAGTTTCGAAAATTATTCAAGACTTTCAACGTTTAAAATTACAGTTTTGTCCATTTTTCAACAGATAGCACATTTCAAACATGGCACTTAAAGGTAATTCTTGCCAAATAAAATATTTAAGACAGTTTCAACAAACCTATTTGCCTGGGTTCTAGGCACTTTGAAGACTAAGCTAAGATTAAACGTTACAAGGCGGTGGGCAGTGGTTTTTGCTGTTGTAGTAGCAATAAGTTGCTTGTGTATATGTGTAGGATTGAGGCGTCGGATTTACAAAACCTGTTCATGTTTAATTTGCGCGCATATGTACGGCATAAGCAAGAACAAGCTGCCTATTTTTCTACTTTAGCTACGTGTAGCACTCAATAAAGATCCATGGTATATTATTAAAATGGTCGCGGCTAAAAACATAGGAACATAAAATTTTTAGCGAAAAATCATGGTCAAAAGTTAGAGCTAATTCGCCTGGTTTATAAATCAAGTCAGTAGACAGACGGACGGACGGACATACGGACAAAAAATACGCAATACCCATGCTGCAGAAGCAGCATGCTAATGATAAAACGTATTCATTTCCACTCTATCTTAACCGTGAAGATAATATGTTTCCAGAATTTTCTGAGTCAAACAAGCCGTAAATAAGAATAGTCGACAAACAAGCAGATAAATTTTCTTCATTTGCATAGAAAAAACCAAGCCAAATTACATTAGACTAAAGTAACTATAAAAAAGTATAGACTTGTAAAAGACTTGACAATGCGTTCGTTTTTATTTTATGAAGAGGACTAAGATATCCCTCAATGTTTATTAATGAAGCAAGTTTGCAATTAAATTGCAAGAAAAATAGGTTTGGAGCTTATTTGAATCGAAAATGGTTTCAGGAAACGATATGCAATATGCAGATGTGAATGACAATGTAGCAGGAGATGCGCATTTTTAAGTATCAACATATTATTACTTTTAACGCCATCAAAAAAATCTTCTGAATTGTATTTTTGCACATAATAGAGTTTAGTTTTTGTATTTCATCATTGTTTTTAGTAGAGATCAATAAACCTCAAACATGAGTGCGCTGTCGTTAATTTACGGAGTGTAGACAAGAAGATACATACAATTTTGAATGATTTTCAATTATCGTGTCAAAGTCTTTGTCCAGCAGTATTATGCGTGATATTAAATGGGGATGGCCTACAGTGTGGCGTTTTCAGTTCATTATGCAATAAAATTGATCATTCAATGAAAGTTCTTTCTTTAAAAGCTCAAAATCTTAAAATCAAAGCCATTCGTAAAAAATAGTGAAATAGTTGATGTTTTGCAGTAACCAAGTTTATCTGCTAACCTTAACGATTTTTTTCTGACGGAAAACTTGTAATAAGAAAATACATACAGGAAAGTGTAACTGTTAATCAGATAGTTGAACCTACGCATCCGCAGTTTACACCTTTGCTGCTCATTTGCTATGCATGTATGTTGAACCATGGATGGGCTACTATTTTCCTTCAACATCTAAAAAATGTGCACGCGTTTCAAATATGCCTAAGTTTGTTGCCATTTTTATACCTAATAATAACGAAGTCAATGGACGATGATGTCAACTTACTTATTCATGCAGTGCAGAATAAAAGCTTCATGCACAAAACGAGATTCCTCTACTGATTTCAGCCATCAGGTAGAACAGCAAAAGAAATAGAACGTAATGGTAGTATCAGTTCAAAATTTTTTGCTATGAGCTCATTTCTCTTAGCATTTCTCTGCAAATGCAATTGTTGTTGTACTCTTCACACCCACAATATACATATAAGTTCATGTATTAAAATCCGGTTGTTTTAGAGAAGCCTGAAGCATGCAACGCAAGCATGAAAAATGCATAACTATCAAAATCTGTTGCATTTTCTTTGCGGTGCAAAGTTTACTTAGCAGAAAAGCACGTACATGCGAATTATGTTAACACATCAATGCTACATAAACTTTGGCTTAATACTAACGTATTTTGCACTTTTATCTTTCAAACCAGTTTGCTTTTATGATTAGTTAGTAGAACGGATGTAGATGCTTCGCAAACTCTCTAAAGCCAACGCAGAAAACTTTCTGATGTGATAATCAGCCCGCTGCTTAGCTACCAACATGCTTGCTTAAAATGTTTATGTGATTAGTACGTATGTTATGTTTATACAATTGTTGACGCAAATGACAGGTGCACAAGTTGTAGTTGAAAATGCTCTTTTATTTTTTATGATGGTTAGCGAATGCTATCTAAAATAAAATTATTTTGTTTTACCCGATAAGTAAATACCAAAAACGGAACCATTTCAAACCCGTTTCATCATGTGCGCTTTGTGTATGACCTTCCAGCACAAATCTAAAACATTATGCCAGAATCTCTTTTGTTATTTATGCATTTGTATAAATATTTTTTAACCAAAGCGCAATACTAAGTTTTTATTGTTAACTCTGATTTTATTTGTATTGGTCATGCTACCGAAATGGCGTTTTAATGACGGTAATATAAAAGTCAATATTCTTGTTCAGGGTTATAAACTCTAAATTCTAAATGCCAAAGCGGAACTTTTTTCTAAAGTTGCATAAAATATATTAGCACATATATAATAGAATATAGAAGCTTTATTTAGTACATGTTGTCAATCATCCATTCTGCAGCAAGAATATAGCATAGTTTAGAAAAAGCATGCTTTCACTTCAATTCCATTCCTGCATAAAATGTGAAGCGTATTTTTAAGACATTTAACACACTACGTTAAAGCCCGTGAAACATTTATTTTCAAAACTTTTGCTTTTAAGTTTTCATTTCTATAGAATCAAGCAGTGTTGTGCACAATGTACAAATTCTTATTTTTGTCAATATTGCTGGCAGGTGTGGAAGCCAGTTTTAATGCTTCATCAGATTTTGTCTTTAAGGAGTTAAAAACTTTAGATGGAAATTATTTTAGCCAATTTAATCAAAATAGTAGCGAAGCTCTAATTGGTTGTGGCGGTGTAGTTAAGTGTAATGATTTAAACCATATCATCTACCAACCTTTCACCAGTCTCAAACAAGGATTACGTTGCGTATGGGTAATTTCCATGCCCAATACTCAGCATTATTGGATAAAATTAGAGTTTTTGGGGATAAAACGGGTTACTGAAGGCTCTGAAAAGCACGCAGGTCTCATTCTAACAGCAGTTAGGTTGGACAGTGAACACTTACAGTCGTATGATTTGTAAGTGTTTATGATATGGAAATTATCTGGTTAATGTAGAATGAGTAGTTTTTATGAATCGAATGTTTTCTATATTATACTAGAGATGTTCCCGATGTTTCCCTGGCTGTCCAAGCCGATGTCTTAATCCTTACCCTGTGGACTACAGCTGAAAATTTTTCTAATGTAAGGAAATTAAGCGATACTGGATTTATATTAAATTTTCAGCCTAAACAAAAATCAGTCACACCAACATCTATCCCGCTTATTACCACACAGAAAATTGTTCTGCCAGGAACCAATACCATTACGTAAGTGTAAGGCTATATGACATTTTAGAACCATAAAGGTTTTCAGTTAACTGCAAACGTTTGTTGTTTAGTCATTCGGACAATGCAGCAAAAACGGAAGAACGAGCCTCCCAGGAACTTTCTATTTATGTCCTGGCTCCATTAGCAAATATCTTGGACAATACGGTGGCAAACGTCAGCAAGTTCAATTTATCTTATAAGAAGCTATCCAAAGTGCATGATTATTCATGCGACATCGAGAAAATTGTTGTTTATGAATTTCAGAGGAAAAACAATACTCTGATTCCGAATTATATCCAAAAGAAAATGTAAGTTGACTGATATAATGCATACAGGTAAATAACAGTAAAAAGTTATATTAGTAGCAAGGATTAGCAAAATGTGCTTATATTTTTCAGTGTTTGTGATGACGATGACCTGGCCAGCGTCAAATTGAACGACTTAGGTCTTCTGGTGGTAAAAAATAAAGCTAGAAATATCCTAAAGCATTGGCAATTTGAGCTTCAGTGGACTAACTAAAATTTATGAACAATGACAAGTAGTAATGGCTTTTGAAGCATGTAGTTATACAATTTTATGATACACGTATTAAAATAAATTGTGGCTAGCTTTTCTAGCTTGTTACGTGTATTTAAATGTGATTTTTATTCTTTGCCATAAATTTAATAAAATCATAAAACTACATTTTTTTATGCAGCATTAAAAATCATAATATTATTATTCCAATGGCAGCATCTCATCTTTGCAAAATGCAGATTATTATATAACATGATCAATCACACACGATTGAAAGCCAAGTGCATACAATATACAAGTAGTTTGGCTCATTAAAGTGGAATAACGCTTTTCATAATATTTGGAAAAAGTTTTTTGAAATGCTCAGAATTACGCCTTTTAGTTGGCCAGCATGTAAAACAAAGCACAGAAAGATAAACTGCTAAAAATGATACTTTGTATCTTGCCGTTTATATCATGAGAAAAGTGAGAGAAGAAGTTCATACAGAAGTCAGCAGCATCAAAACTCAAATTGCCTTTAGAACAAAAATTATTAAAAAATATGAAAACCGGTCATTGTGTTCAAGCAGATGTACGAATATTTTGCTAATAAGTCTAAAGCAAGCACACATGAGTCAGTTTAGTGCGTTCTTGTGCTATGCTATATATTCATTTCACAATCAGCACCATTTTTACTGAATAGTAAGCTTCATGCAAGTTTGCAATTTTTGTTCTCGTAAAACACTGTCAGTCTAGTACAATGGGACAAATTAGACACCCGCGTAAAAATAATTACTTTTCTTCGTAGTACCGCCGAGGTGACTTTTTATTAAATTAACCAAAAATCTGAAATATTATTCGTTCCAGGATGAAGAAATAGGGAGAATTTGGCATTTTTGACTTTTGATACGCGACGAAAAATTGAGCAGTAAAATCTTTCACTTTTGGGTAATTCTTTAAACTTTGTAAGATAAAATTTTCGTCATTTGCATATTGTAGAAAATGCCAATTTTATGGCTTTTCATTTATCCATTTCAAAGTTACAAATATTATTTTTTGCGGCCTATAATATAAACCTTTTCATGTAAAGTAGTTTTAAAAAGCCTTTTGCGTCGATTAGACATTTTCCAGATTATTTAGTTAGTAAATATAATGTAAAATTACTTGAATATTTTTTGCAGGGAAAATAAACGTTAAAAAGTGAAACAATTTATCGCCGCGGTATATTATAAAAGCACAATAAGAGCATGAGCTCGGTTGCTAAAACTCTGACCTCTGAAATTGATTGATCTGAAATTCAATAATGTTTTGAACGGAGTTTTTTAGTATCCGTAAATTTGGTGTAACCATTTTTTAGAAAAACGCATACAAACTGACGGACGGACCGTTGACGGGAACCGAAACTGAAAAGTATTATGCAACTTGGTGATACATAATAATCATTTTTGTCAAGGGGATCAAATTTTATCTCTGTGAGGGTGAAATTTACTTGTGGTGCTAGACTGTCTTAAAAGCTATTGATAATATATATTATGCCAATCTGGCTTTGAGAACTTGTGTATTTTGACGCAGCTTTGTAGAAAATGTAGATTTAACCAACCCACAAAAAATTCAAATGTAATGATACAACGATGAATTTCCAATTCCAAACCCCAACTACAATTATATTCCAATTTGGCATGAAAAAGGTAAGGTTAAAACTAAATTTACAATACAAGGATATAAATATCCAATAACAAAGTTTATTAACGCATGCATTCAGAGAATACTTTTGCTTTATTAATTCCTTCACTCCAGTCGTCCAGTTTGATAAATTATAATGCGCAACAGCATAAAAACTTGGAATTATGATAAACATGGATATTAAATTTTTGCATTTCTTTTAGAAAACTCCTCGCTCAATGCACAACCACACTGATACATACAATTCTATGGGTGTGCATACTGCAACCAGGGTAGCATTATAAGTTTACTTGTTTTCTTTTTGTGCAAACACTACGGATAGATTAGTATAGCGCATGCATGCACATGCACTGAGATTCTCCCATGTTTTATTTTGCACATAATTGCAATCCACACGTATTCATTGGCAACTGCATATCCTGCTTTCGTTGGGTAAAATGTAAAAAGCTTGTAAAAATTATCGTATATAAATGCAGAAAAAGAAGTATGTAGTTGGGAGACCGCTTTTCGTACTCGGAAGAAAATTAAGCTCTTCAAAAAGTGCAAAGTTTATTACCTGTGCATTAAAAGTTAAAGTGAATGTGTGTTAGAGTAAATTGGGAAAATTGTTTCCAAGTGCCTTTTACAACCATGAAGAGTGTTTGTGTGTTTTTACTCATTTTTGTGCATTTTGGTGCTGCTTTGAATTCAACCAGGCCGATGGGTAAGTGGATTGAGGCTAAATGGGGTAAGCCAGTGGATAAAAAGCCCCTTAAATGCGGGTATATAAGTACATGCAGCCAAGGCTACATAGTCCTTCTACCGGAAGGAGGTTTGCCGGCCCACGTAAGATGTATTTGGGCGGTAGCAGTGCCTCACGCCACCCAATATCAAGTGAGCGTTTTGCAGGCAGAATTTATGCGAAAGAAGAACTCTGGAGCTGGTATAACTATAAACCCAGTCTCCTTCGACGAAACTACAATTGCGGAGTTTTATTTGCACGTGAAGCATTTTATTACAATAATATTTATTTTAAGTATTAAGAAGAGAAAAATTAATTTGAAACTTGCTTTTATTGTCATATTTTAGTGAGGACGTACGTGAACCCCTCGTGATAAACGCCCAAACCTTCCTGATCTCATTCTTTACGACTGGTGACTACGTGGAGGGCGGACAAGGATTCGTCTTATCATATAAGGTGACAGCAAGTGGAAACAGCAGTGATGTGCTACCTGTCACGACCAACTCGGAATATCATGCTGTGAACGACGAAAACAGCTTTTATAGGTGAGTGGTAACAGTATTTTTTTGTGAAGGAAAAAATATTTTTTGAAATAATCAAATTATGTTTTTTTTAAATTTTTTAGGCATCCTGGCAAAACCCAATTTTTGCAGGATGAGTATGACGGGCGCGAGCTTTCGCTTATAACCGTCATACCTAAAAACAACCTAGTTGTTCCTCAGGTACGTATGCATCTAGTCTACAAAAGATTAGTTCCCACGGATTTGGAAATCAAGTGCAAGCAAACCCGCCTTTATTATCATTACTTTCGTGTGGGTAATGATGGCCGTGGAACTTACAAAAATGATAAAACGTAAGCCTTAAAGCGTTAAAATTTTATAATACATTGTAAATAATAATAATGTAACATTATAAATTTTTAAATGTTTGCAGCTTCTGTGAGGATACAAGAGGTAATGAAATGCAAGTTGGTGACTTGGGATTTCTGAGAGTTGTCAGCCTAAGACGACCAAAGGATCCTAATCGAGCATTCTCCCTAACTTATGAATTGGAGGACTCCAACTAAAATTGCTGTTTTGGATTTTCTAAAGAATTTTAAACTAAAATTCAGTTACTTTTTTGTTGTTTTTTGGTTCGTTTATAAAAATTTCATTGATTCAAGTAATTTTCAATAAATCTACTAATTATAATTTTGATTATCTTTTAAAAATGATAAATGTTGACTATTATTGTAATAATAAATTATTGGGATATCAAATTCAAAAAAGGAAACAAAGTTAAGTTTTATTTAATGGTGTTTGTCGAGCATTCATAGCAAACATACAGTCATCAACTATTTTTATGAATACTTTGAAAGTTCATCAGAAGTAAAAATCTTTACAATAATTTCAAACACGGAATCGGAAGATCATCCATTGCAAATATTAAGCATTTTTTATGTACAGTTTTTTATGCAGATTCATTCACATGGAAATGATTTTATAATAATTCCCAATTCAACACACACTGGAATTGGGCTAAAACATTTGTGTGGAGAATGAAATAAGCAAGCAAGTTCCGTTGTCAAGCAGCTGCATTGTTTTGCAATGCTGGTTGGATGCCATTCATTTCTAGAAGTAAAACTCAGTATCACTTCAGTAACACTGAGGGAAAGATACACACCAGCACATCCATGTGTAGGGGGTAAACACCAGTGAATTTTCTGGTTAGTTACATGTTAGTTTCTATTTTAATGGTATTTTTTTAGGAACTTGGTTCTGTCAATACTTTCAGGCTACAAGAATATTTTCAGCTCTTCCGAACAAAACCGCAAATAGATCATCTTTCCCTGGAGCCTCTGGAGTCACCTCTCAGCATAACCACGCAGGATTTTACTGTAAGTCATTCAGTTTATATTCACGTAAAAGTAAAAGTATTCCACAAAAGTTTACGTAAATAATAAGGATAGTCAAAATAAATATAATTTGTATTTTTTGTGTACAGGTTTTTATGGAGCAACGGGGAAACTGCGGCTGTCTTAATTCCACTTCACAGTTTAAAAGAAAAACCTATTTTAGATTTTTTATGTTCATGTTGCACGAAAACATCTATTTATACTTAAAATACGCCATAATGAAGTATGGTTCACACGCATTTTGCATGATGATAATCTAATTGATATCGACTAAATTTAAGCAATGTTGTTTACTTACATTTTTAGTTTTTTTATTCAGATATCATGCAAGAATTGAAATTGTATATTTGTCTGAATTCAGTATTTTAGAAGAATTACCTTACTAAGATTATGTTTTTGATATTCAGAGGAAAGATTTAATATTAAGTTTACAGTAAAATGTACAAACCAATGGTTTTTTAAATCAGGCTATTTAGGGAACTTTATTGGGGCTATACACTATTGTATCGAATGCTGTTTCCAAGAAATATTTTTTAAGTTTTATAATGTATGAATGGCTGAATGTGTCAAACCGTGTCTCTATATATATTAATGATAATTCTAATAATAATAGCATGTAAAAGTGTGCACACTTGCCATTATGATAAATTGACAATGAAAACACATTTAAAGGAAATACACAAAATTTTTATACTTTAAAGCCAACGTATATACTGTTATTTAATATTTTAGGGACTTGTTGAGTTAGGTACTCAAGTTACGTTTCTTTAATAGTTCTTTATTTTCTTAATTAAAATCCCTACCTGTATTTTGTAATCAGTATTATGCAATTGTGAAAAATGGGTTAAAGAAAACTTTTGTATAAAATGAACAAACTAAAGAAAAGCATGCAATGAATGATGCATACAAATTACTTACATTTTTATATAGTTGTCCTTTAATTTGGTTGGGTTATCAATTTGATTTCGCTGTAACTTTTTTACACAATTACACAAAAATGATTCCTATTAACACTTTTCACCCAATTTGTAATATTTAAAAGAAAGAGACAACTTCATAACTTCCACTTTATTGTACACCCAGCAGCAGCAGTTATGCAGCTTTTGATTAACAGACTGATTCTTAGCCTAAAAATTGTAAAAGTTCAAGTGCAATAAATCACTTTTAAGCTTATAAGCAAGTTTGATAAGATAAGTGAAAGCCTCTCGTATTCCAAATAAATTGCTTTTACTAGTTTCCAAAAGTGTAACAATAGCAATAACGATAGTACAATTTGTTTGGTAAAAAACCAACTTTTCCCAGACATGCACTGATGAACACCTTAGCACTACCTTGTCGATATTATTTTGTTTTTAAACGTCGCATCATCATTATTGAAACATTTTTAAAGGCTATATTCACAACCTTATTGAAAGGAGACACACGCTTTTCAGAAGACGATAAAAAGTGTTCTTTAATCTGGATTTTGTGATACGTATTTGTTTAGCAAAGATGTTAATATATAGTGTTGATTGAATTGGTAAAAAACTGAACCATGTTTGATCCTGAAAGTTAAAATTGAATAGAAATACTTCTTGTAAATAAATTGACGTATTAGGGTTCATCCAATATTCAAAAAAAAAGTATTTAATAGAAACAAAACAGACGTTTCGGCTCAATAGACACGAGCAATCTTCAGGGTAAGTCTGAATGGAAGCACTTCTGACGAATTAGTGTTTGGGTTTCAACTGCACTGCAAAATTCCAAATTAGGAAGATTTCAGAATAGAAAATACAAGCAACTGAATTTGATTTGTACGCAGGTGCGTAGCGCAAACGTAACTGAGACTAAATGCCTACATGTTTCAGCATAGTAACATGTTTGAATGCAGGTTATTTTTTTCATGTCTAGACGTTCCACGTTCTGTCTAGACAGGTGAACCGTAAGGAAAGATACGTATGTAAAGCAAAATCCTACTATGCTTTTAAAAACATGTTGCGTGAGGATAGGGTTTTCTTTAAACTTTTTAGTGTGGTTAGGATATTTCTTTGGATAACAACGTATAAGTAGGCATAATATTCATTTTTATTCACATTTTAATACTTGCATTTTAAAACCAGAAAAACACAAGACAGAGAATACAAGATTTTAAGCCAAGAAAGATGAGCAGTCACTTGAAGCCTTCAGAGCTTTTAGATTTCAAATAACTGACGTTTTCTACTCACTTTTGTAATTCAGCTTACTTTTCAAACTGATTTGTCATCCTACTATACATATTGTATTGTGTACCTGTGTACCATTGGACAGTGGATTTTGAACAGTTGAACAATTTCCACTTTCTGATTCTATAGGGACAATATTATGAAAATTGGAAAGTTGGCATGGCCATTGTCCACCTCAAAAATGTTTGGATACTCTAAACGTCATATTTTTACTTCATTCACAATCATGATAACCCGAAAATAGCTAGAAAGACTTTGTTTCGCCAAATACGTCCTCTAAGACTCGGTTTTGAAGTATTTTACTGCGTTATTATGTGGTAGTGGTAATTAAAAAATTGACTGTTTTGAATAAACTTAATAATGAAAATTCTTACATGAAATTTGCTAGTAAATTGGAATGTCCCGTGTTATATCATTTTTACTTTAGGTACTCAGATGATTTTCGATGGACAAACAAACGAAGCAAAGCCTTGGCCCTTTTTAAAACAAAATAAAAGCAACAAAAAAGGTAACAAGGTGGCATTTAATTAATATACCATTATAGCAAACAAAATCATGTAATTTGATAAAAATTTCCACAAGAAATGAAGATGATTACATGATTTGCAGAAAACATTATACATAATCCAGTGGTATGATCCTATAATATCGGAACTGACTCTAAATCATGGACTTATAGCCAAACGTGTTGGAATTGGTTAATTGGATTGGAATCGTAAGCTTAGGTTTAGGTTTGCTCATTTGTTTTGTAAATCTTAGACACATCTTACTAAATTGAAACATTAAAGTTTAAGGGATAAAATTTGATTATATTCTACATGTCTAAAGAGAGGAGGAGGAAGGATAAGCCATATTTTTGGTGCATATCTAAATAATTATGAAAACCTAAAACTTCAATTGGAAGTATTCTGAGCGATTTTAAGCAAAATATCTGAAACGAGTGAAAGTTTTGTTATTACACTAAACGAGCCTATTGTAATATCATTTAACAAACGCAGTGGAGGCTATTTGACGAATCACTGAGGCAAGTTTGGTTTGGTTCTGACAAAGCTTATGGTTACGTAGGAGATACCGAGGGCAACGAGTAACGGATAAAAAATTTTTTCAGAAATCAAGCAGGACGAATAGATTGACAGCGAGACCACTTCGTAACCCGAATTTCAAGCAGTTCAGACGAAGCTTGGTGACCATGGTACTACTGAAGGCAGTGACGATGGTGGATGTAACCTTTACCACAAGCTACGACAGACGACACAGTTCCTTTCGGAGGATGCTAGACAGGTCAAGGATGAAAATGGGAAGGTGGCGGCGTTGCTGGTGTTTTGTGATGAATGCCGGGGTCTGGTACAGGAGACCTATGACTTGTTCCATGAGCTGCAGAAGGTGAAGCTTAACCTGTCTGCTGGGAAACGTGGGGCAAGTGGGACAGAGGATGAAGATTCTGGGACTCTAAGTTTCTGACAAGTCTGGGAGGGGATTAGTGGTGAAAATGAGCACCAGTTGAATGCTAAGACACTTTATCAAGTGGAAAAATTCAAGACTGTGGTGCGATAAAAATGTAAAGTTAAATGACAAAAGTTATGATTTTATGATTGGTTTTGGCAGAAATCTGAAGAAATCGGTTTTTATGGGTGTGTAGGTCAAAGTGCGGGGAAGAATGAAATTTGCTGCTAGTTTCAGTTCCCAGTGGACTTTGGCAAAGTCGCTTTGCCCAGGTAAAAAGTATTTTTAAGTTTTTACGATTTTGTTCATGATGATTAACTGAT
The DNA here is from genome assembly GCA_029691765.1 of Entomobrya proxima. NCBI lineage: Eukaryota > Metazoa > Arthropoda > Collembola > Entomobryomorpha > Entomobryidae > Entomobrya > Entomobrya proxima. The sequence goes on along the minus strand of CM056171.1, from coordinate 12,525,809 downwards.
GATTGTTCTGAATCACTTTAGATCAGTGGAAGTTTGCCTATTCCCTGACAAGGCAGGCACTGATAAAACTGATAGTTGTGTTCATGTTGAGCTCCATTAATCCTCTGGAGAAAATAAATGCCATTGACAATACTGACAATGAAGTTATCAAGGGTATAAATGACAGGTTGGAGGAAGGTAAACGAATTTGTACTAGTGTAGGAGAAAAAAGAAGTCATGGCAGAAGTACAAACATAAAGGGAAGATAATTACAATGAGAACGTCAACGGGAATGTTTTCTAACAATACGCGACAACGGGGTTTAAAGTGGTAAAAAATTATTTTATTTTGCCAAGCTTTCAATATCACATGGATATCTTTGCAAATTGAAAAAGCAAATCAGTTTAGGGTAAAAAATGTACATGCATATTATAAAAAGTACAAAAAGATTCCATATTATTTCCCAGTCCGTTTCCTCAGTTTCTTCCAGAATTGTTTTCTGACTGGTGTGATGATAATTTGACGACCGGTGGGTGGAGCTGGAGCATAATTTTCTGAAACAATTGTACAAAAAGACGATAGTGAAGTACCTATATAAGATAAACCTGGTAACAGTGATGGCAGTTCGGACCCAAGCTTCAAACCAGTAAAATGAACAAACCGTTTTGACCTCAAGTACAAACATAGCTTGTGAAAGGATTTGTGGAAAAGGTTTTAAGGGAAAGTATGAACTGGAAAATCATAATAAGTTAGTGCACCCTAAAAAGTTGCTACCCTGTCCAGAGGAGGGATGTGGGCAACGGTTTAGAAATAAGGAGTTATTAAGAAAGCACTTGGGAATGGTACATGATAAACTGGAATTTGTGACTTTTGTGGAATTAAGTTTACGGAAAGACATAAGTTTGGGTATCACATGTCACTTCACCTTAAGGGGAAACCGTGGGAATGTAAAATTTGTGGGTTGAAGGTGACCAGAGAGACACACTTGATGAAACACATGGCAAGAAAGCATAATGAGGGGGAAAGGAAAGGACATGTTTGTACTGTTTGCGGAAAGAGTTTTCTGAGTGCTGAGGGGCTAAAGTATCACTTTGCGGCAAGTCATCAGTCTGAGAGCGAGTGGAAGTATGAGTGTATGAGGAAGTATGAGTGTAATTATTGTCAGAAGAGGTTTTATCGGAGGTTGTTTCTCAATACGCATTTAAAGACTTGTGGAGGTGGAGGGAACGAGGTGACGACGAAGATGGCTCATAGGGAAAGGAAGTTGGAGACAAGTGCAAGGTTAGAATAGAATAGTGCTTCAGAGGAGGATAAAGCAGAAGATAATCATAAGCCAGAAACATTCCCGGAAGATGTGGCTAGGATGAATATGGAACAGTGGGTGAATCAGTTTGCTAGTGGTTCTTCATCAGCGATTGCACAGCCTAGTCACTCTTCAAATTTTCAACCTCCACAGCAAACTCACTATCCGTTTGGACTGCCACAGCATGGATTACCGTTTGAAAACAAGCCAAATTATAACTAAGAGCGATTTACGAATTTAGAAATGTATAATTTTACTTCATAACTTCATTAGACGTTTTTGTACCTATTGAGTGTAATATGTTTTAAGTGAAGAATTAAATACATTGAATTTATAAAATAAATGAAGCTTGAATGTTAAATGGTCATCTTTCACTTGTTTAAACTTCATTAATTGTTCACGATTGGAAAGAATTGGTTCATACTATCGCACGGGGCATTTTGAGACTAAATGTTTGTCACCTTGTAACTTTTGACACAATCACTATTTTAAGTTTGAACTTAAACTGACATTCACTTCATAAAGAAATTTATTAATTAAGCAAGAATCTTAACTTTTAAATTACTAATTATGAATTATATTTTATGATTTTGTGAAGACGTACTAGTGACAATGAATAGACATGCACACGTGAGCTTTCAGAGCTATATCCATCTGCTGATCTCGGCTGTCCGAAGATTATCCAAATGGCCTATCAAATTTGTCATGACCAAGACAACAAGTTCCACGAAAGTATGTGTTCAGAACTCAGAACGCAGGCATTCATTGGGTACAATACCGTTTTATGATTTTGTGAATGTATCATTTTAGATCTAAAAACTGTCGTATAAAATGTAAAGCAATTTTTGTCTTTTCATGTAACGTTTATCTATGGAACTTTCGAGTAGTTTCGAGAAGTTAATATAAAATTGAACCTGAGGGTATAAAATTGTGCGGTATATCTATAAATTTGGTCATTTTGTATATGTTGTATGTATATATTTTGGGGCTTTGGGTTGAATCCGCAGAGCTCCTCTTCAGTAGCTAACATTCCACCGCACGAAGAGAGTGTACATCTTCTGCCACAAAAGAAAAGGCATGTAGATTGCACAGCGTATTTTCCGAAAGATTTTAAAATATTTTACATTTCCTTATTTTAATAATTTTAACCAATTCGAAATAACTATTTAATTCAGATTAATAAAATTCCGGTAGAGTTTTTGACAGTTTTCCTCCAAAATTAAACCTATTTGTGTTTGTGCATCGTACACTTTATTAAGAGCATTTATCACATGTGTAGTGCTATCATTCATCAGTAAATTGTGCATTGGCTAATCTGCTCATCAAGGTCATCCCCACCTGCATTAGAGAAGAGGAAGAGAGTGAGGTGACAGAGTTGTGTAGGCATCATCATCCCATAAGGAAGTTGGAGCACCGTAGAGCGAGGATTTAGGCCAGGCGAGAGACTGACGTGCCAAGGTAAGGATCAGCACGGGGCGACGCTGGGAAAGCCGCACTTTATTAAGCAGACGAGGTCTGAAGACCTCAGTATGCTTTCTGATATTGCTCTTCAAGTCTGTATAAGCCTTCCGTCCTTCCGTAGCGCGATCTCCTCCTAGACCACACCAGATATTCAAAATCGGTTTTCACCGTTGGATTCTTGGTCACTAAATCTCGGTCTGGGGCACAACAAAAGTTACCCAAGACACCCCCTTCCCCAAAATACCCCCCACACCCCAATTAAGGTCAAACATTGTTAAATCACAAGTCCACCTTATTATAGGTAATTGATGCCCCTGAGTTCAAAAATGACAACCGTTTTCTCGTAGCTGTTTACCATTAGCCGCTAGGAGGCCAAAAGTGCAAAAATACAACATTCTCAATATCTCCACAAGTCTTTAAGCTAGATAGGTGAAACTTAGTCCACAGGGGTAATCAATCACGCTGATCAATATTCTTGTATCCAGGTTACCCCAAACCACCCTGATCCCCCCGGGGTAACTCCCCATTATACTTAAACTGCATCATAACAAGGTGAAATTCAGTTTTAAGGGGTAATTGAGTACGCTGGTTAAGATTTTGATGTCAACATAGCTTAGACTGTTATTGTAGTCTTATTAAAATTGTCACTCTCGTCTGCTTTCCTAAGTTTACAAAAGTTTATTTGGCATAGACAGTTTGGCTACGAGGCTGCTGGAGTGTACGTTGGTGGGACCTCAGCTCTGGAAGCTCGTGGTCAATGTGAGACAGCAGCAGCAGCACCAAAACTAGCAGGGTGATAGGTGTATCTAGCCAGCATAGGAACAGCAGAGAGAGAGTGTGTGTGTGTAGATGTGGAGATGTGGATTCGGGGAAATCCATCAAATGGGGAAAAGTGAGACTTATTGGCATTTAGGGCTTATTCTACAGTTTTAACTATTTGAAACCTTTCACAACAATCACAGGCATTGTACCACGATCCCAAACAGTATGTTTGATTTGTTTCCAGCAATATATTGGTGAGGGTAAACAGGGCAACGGTTTGAAAAATGTTCCAGAAATCAAGCAAAAGGTGGTTGACAACGAGACAACTTATGGACCATGGGATTTTGAAGCAGTTTGGAAGCAGTTTGGAAGGGTGCTGATGGAGACAGTGGTGACCTATACGGTATAGGCTATACCTGAGGTACTTGAAGTTTGTCAGCAAGTACTTCAAACTGCGACAGACCACAGAATTCCTATTGGAGGATGCTGGGCAGGTCAAGAAATTCTTGACAAGAATGTCAACGGGGAGGTGGTGGCGTGGTAGGTAATTTGTGAGGGATGCCGGATTTTGGTGAAGGAAACGTGTGACCTATTCAATGAGCTGGAGAAGTGATGCTGCACTTTTTGACAAAGGGGACAAGTGGGTCAAGGATGAAAATTCTGGGACACCAAGTTTCTAACAGGGATGGGATTGCTGGTGGAAGTGAAATTGCTGGAGTGGCAGTTGAATGCGAGGACGACTAAACAGTGGAAATTTTTAGGAGATTGTTGTGGTCAAAATGTAACGATTTGTGACAGTGTGATTACTTTTATGATTGATTGGAATAAAATATGAAGTTATGAATGTGTTATGACTTCTTTTTGGTTTTTCGTAGGTGTCAATGCGGAGAAAACAACAGTTCCAAGAATGCTTGTTTCTGATGGAGGTTAGTGTTAATCCGTATCTTGTTGTTATCATTAAGCTTATAACAACTTTTCAGATCAATGGAAGTTCACCTATTCTGCGACAAAGCAAGCATTGCTAAGACTGATTGTGGTGTTCGTGTTAACCTCAGTAAAGTCCCCTGAAAAGATTAAATTTAAAACCCCTAAAGTACCCAAGGAAATGGAAAAGATTCGTAGAGTCTTGACCAAGCCAAGCGTTTGCGTGCTGCCAAGAAAGTACAAAAGCCGTTAGAAGAAAATGATGAAGCTGATGAGATATATACCAGTGACATATTTTGGATATGGTCTGGATTATGACTGGGAGTAAGTTAGTTACTTTCTTTCAAACAATATGTTTTGGAGTAAAAAATGGTATTACATGGTTTAATAATATTGTTTGTTTAATAGTAGTGACGATAATTTACATTCCCCTGTGGCTCGTGCATCTTCGTCAAACGCTAGTCAACCAGAAGAGGTATATTCTGACATTCCAAAAGCTCGCAAGTCAAAAATCCCCACAAAATGCCAAAAACATTAAAGCTACTTCCCAAGTTACATCTGAAAGTTGGGTTGACCAAAACGCTAAGCGCAAGTTGAAGTGCCCCCAATGTTCCAATCGTTTCGCCAACTCCGGTGCCCTTTTGCCAACTCCGGTGTTCGGAAGGATTTTTGGATTCGAAGACTATAGAATAGTTTCATTTAATTAAATATTATCATTATGAATTGTGCACGGCAAACTTGTAATTTCGGTGTGTTTGACCATGCACAATATCAATGAAGGCTGCTTTAGATACATATTATTAAGGTTCACGTTAGTGTACCTTTACTCCGATCATCGTGATGTGTCTGCACGTAGCTCCCTCCCTCCGTCCGTCCGTCCGTCCGTAAGCACGATAACAAAAGTTGTATTCCTGCCCAAGCCGGGCAAGGACAGCTATCAAAAACCATCCGCATGGCGACCAATCTCGCTTACATCCTTTTTTCTTAAAGGACTGGAGAGGCTAGTAGATTGGCAGGTCAAGGATGACGATCTTATAACTGGGCTCAAACAAAATGGCCAGTTTGCATACTTGCGGGGAGCGTCTACGGAGGCAGCTCTGCACCAAATAGTTACCTGCATAGAGAAGTCTTTGCACAGTAAACAGATATCGCTAGGAGTCTTCCTTGACATTGAAGGTGCCTTTAATAGGGTTGCTTTTAAGGTAGTCAAGAAAGCCCTAGAAAGGAAATCAATCCCGCAAATTTACGTGCGATGGATTTACAACATGTTGCGCATGCGCATAGCAACAGCAGAGTTATCCGGCAGCAGCAGCTCTATTGTTGTTGATGCCGGTTGTCCTCAAGGAGGAGTGCTCTCACCGCTTCTATGGGATTGTGTGGTTGACGAGCTCCTGTGTGAGCTTAAGGAGAATTCCAAATCAACTCAATCCCAGGGTTTTGCGGATGATATAGCATTACACCAAGCAGGTATATGCTTCGCCACCGTGCAAAGCATAATGCAAAGGGCCCTAAATCTCGTACACTCATGGTGTACCAGGGTGGGTCTTTCGGTTAACGCTAGCAAGTCGGAAGCTGTAATATTTACAAACCGACAGAAGCTAGAATGTAGACCACAATTGACTTTTGGCGGGCAACCAATACCCTTCAAATCAAGTGTAAGATACTTGGGTGTCCATCTGGACAGCAAGTTAAACTGGCGAACTCATTTGCTAAAACGGGTGACACAAATGCGTGTTGCTCTAGCACAATGCAAAAGAGCTATTGCCAAAACCTGGGGACTTAAGCCCTGGGTGACACAATGGATCTATACAGCAGTCATTAGACCAGCCCTATTCTACGGAGTAGTTGTGTGGGTCCCATCAATGAAAGCGAATAGGAATGTGATGTTGCTAGCCCGGATTCAACGCCAGGCAATGCTACTAATCACAGGATGCATGCGTACAACGCCAACGGCTGCGTTGGAGTGCATGCTTGACTTAAAACCGGTGGATATACATGCCAAAATCATGGCTGTAAGAACGATGCACAGGCTGCATCATAACTCAACCTGGAAAGGTGTGGTGCCACAAGGTGCGCTGTCAAGGTTAACTCACTCCGGCGCTTCTCTGGGAGTGTGGAGGGAGATTCCTTTACTAGAGTGGCCTTGTGATCTTCGGAATAGTCGCCCACTGGTAGAAGGGGGCTTTAAAATGATCATTCCGTCAAGAGAATCGTGGGATAAGAGAGGTGAGCCAGAACACTCACCAAGCTCTGTGACGTGCTACACAGACGGCTCGAAGTTCCGCGAAAGTACAGGTGCGGCGTTCACGTACACCATTGATGGAAATACCGAGCATGAACTCATACCTCTGGGTAGGAGTGCTACGGTATTTCAAGCAGAAGTCCTGGCCATTTCAAACCTGGCGAGGAAACTATGTCTCCTCCTGAAAGGAAGGAGGACGATTTTTATCTACTCTGACAGTCGAAGTGCCATAGAAGCTCTCAGGAGCTGGTGGTACATGACTTCGTTGGTGGGAGAGTGCTTTGAGCGGCTGCGCCAACTGGCGCTGTTGCACGAGGTAACTCTCGCTTGGATTCCTGCACATAGTGGGTTTACCGGGAATGAAGCTGTGGACGCGTTGGCTAAGCAAGCCTCTGAGTTAACAGTGGAAGGCCCGGAACCGATTATTCCAGTTTCAATGAGCACAGTAAAGAGCGCTGTTAGAGATTGGGGTGACAGTCAGCACTCTAAGTTGTGGAAGAACAGGAATAACTGCTGCGTCACTAAGACGCTAATTAACTTGCCTTCGCGATCTGTGGGAGCTTTTGTAAGTTCCCTTGAGCGCGATGCACTGAGATCGTTTGTCCAGATCATGACTGGACATTCGATATTAAAGGGTCATCTCCACAAGTTGGGGGTCGAACCCTAGAACATCTGTCCCAATTGCGGGATGGAAGAGGAAACGAGCCTACATTTCTTAGGAAAATGGGATAGGTTCGTAGTGATGCGATGTGATGCGCTGGAGGGGCAAACCCTTGATGCTGAAGGTATTCGACAAGCTACTCCAGCCAGTCTTTTGCATTATATCAAAAGCACTGGTCGGCTCAAAAGATCAATAGATCCGGCCAGAGCCGTGCGGAGAGCAAACAGGCCATAAAGTAAAGGTTTTGGTAACTAGTGTAAGAATCATGGGAGAGTCTGCAAAAATTCCTTTAGGGATTAAGCGGCTGAAATACTACTATTTATGTAGTTTTTTCTTCCCAAATTACATACACAAGCACGATAACTCATCAACCGTTTAATCTATTCCAATTCTGTCTTCAGCTATCGATAGCTACTACTCTTGCGACGATCCCTATTGATTTTCAGGTCAATCCGATAACCGGAAGGTACCTAAAAAGTACCTTTTCTAAAGTAGTCTTTTTTGCAGCATTTAAACGCCATAGGACTACAGCATTTTCACTACGGTAGTAGAACTTACAAAGACTACCTACCTACATGCAATTAAAGGTAACCAAGGGTACCCTTCAGCAATTAAGGTTACCTTCATGCAATTAAAGGTAACCGAGGGTACCCTACAGCAATTAAGGTTACCAACATGCAACTATAGGTTATCAAGGGTACCCATCAACAATTAAGGTTACCCGCATGCAATTGAAGGTAACCGAATGTACCCATGAACAACTAAGGTTACCCACATGCAATTAAAGGTAACCGAGGGTACCCTTCAGCAATTAAGGCTACCTTCATGCAATTAAAGGTAACCGAGGGTATCCATCAACAACTAAGGTTACCCACATGCAATTAAAGGCAACCGAAGGAAATCCATCAACAATTAAGGTTACCTTCATGCAATTAAAGGTAACCGAATGTACCCATCAGTTATTAAGGTTACCCGCATGCAATTGAAGGTAACCGAATGTATTAATCAACAACTAAGGTTACCCACATGCAATTAAGGGTAACCGAGGGTACCCTTCAGCAATTAAGGTTACCTTCATGCAATTAAAGGTAACCGAGGGTACCCTTCAGCAATTAAGGTTGCCAACATGCAACTATAGGTAACCGAGGGTACCCTTCAGCAATTAAGGTTACCTTCATGCAACTAAGTACTAAATGGTACCCTTGGGAACGTAAATGCATGCAAATGGGAACGTACACATACATGTGAAACCTACAATTTCAGGATTACTAATGAAAGTGAGATGCATCATTCCGTAATGGTGATTGTACTACTGGCAGCTTCCAGTAATATTCTGATATATCTATATACTTTTAATTGGACTATTTAATCATCGATGATCAAATAAAATAATTTAGTTACAGTTGGCATTAATTAGTAATCAACGTTGATACAATTAAACTATTCCACCTATCAATGCTGCAAACATTAAATCAGGACACCAACTACGTTTTGTAGAAGTACAACACCAGACAGATAATTCTTCTATCATGTTGCAATCATATAAGTGTACTCTTCATGTCGGCCGCTTGAAACACGCGTAACGGATTCTTGGTTGTTGTTGATTTTCTCTTAAATAAGCAACTGAAGAACTTTTTGAGAACTTGTGTCTATTAAAACCCTTTTTGTACCAACAAACTGATTAGCAAAAGTGAAACCAAAATTCGTGTTTTCTTCCTTTTCCATTATGGTAAAGTACTTGGTGACATCAAATTGACTTTGACTTACAAACTATCACGAGGGTTATCGTTGATTCTGTAAGTAAATCTCAGTTGACTTGCATTTTTAATCTACACAAAGTGCAGCATTTTTATCTGGAATTGGTGTCTCATAGTAGGTAATATTTACTTCAAATTATCAACGTTGATTTCCTATTCTAAAAAAGCGCTATTCCGAACAAGACAGCATCTGTTTGACCTTGTTGAACTCTGATACCAGATTAAATATTTTTCTCCTCCGTACCTTTTACACCATAGCACATTCCAATCAGCTGAATAGACTTGTGTTAATCGTGACCAGTGTCACAGGACAACGTTTAATTGAAGGTTATCATTGTGATAACTGGTATAGATTATTGAACGATATTTTCTGACTTATAATAGGTTGCTATCTGCTGCTACCGCAACCGTCTTCGGCTGTTGAAGTTTTTTGGCTGCTACATTATCAAATAGAAGGCAAAGTGGTTCGCTTGCTTTAATAAAAATCAACGTTGATTAGAAACTTGCCAGTTCTTCCGCTTGGTTGGTTCGACCGTTTAGGTGTCTCCGTACGGTAACATGTATACCAATTTATCATCGATGATTTTATTTGCGGTCGGTTATCATCTGTATTATATTGTTTGCCTCAATTTTAGATTTACCGTTATCCCCAATGACCAAACTCGATATTTATTCAGAGCTGAGCAAGTGCCCTTGGTGCATTGTGGTTCTACTCAAAGAAGATGTTAGAACCATAAGAGAACCATTTCAGACAGTTTTACCAGGGTGCATTTGTCCTCTAAAGACTGGTACTAGTATGGTGCACTACGGTGTTTTCTCGACCGGAATGAGCACCGACTAAGTACTATTTGAGCATCGTTAATAAAATACTTCTTATTGCAAGCACTAACTAATTCATGGCTAATATGGTGCTGGACTGGTGCAAATATGGGTTAATATTAGTGCTCTCTTGAATCAAAATACAGAACAATAAACTTAAAAGCCCAGAATTCCCTAAAATTGTTTATTTAATTGATTAAATGTAGCAGAACTCACATAAAAGCACAAATTAACAAACATCTTAGTTTTCTATTTCCCATAAACTGTGTTTACTCAATTCTGATTTGATCCCGATGAATGCTCCTCGTCTAAGTGAACTTCGTCATCAATATTTCCTCCAACTTCCGGTTTTCGCCTACAATAAGTAGCACTGGTTAAATAATCACAAAAGAAATCATACTACATAATACATATGGTTCACAAAATTACTTCTTTGAAATTCTAGTAGAAGTCTTCTTCAACCAGTATTCAACAGCGCTTTCAATCTCCTTATCAGTTGAGAGTTTCCCTTTTGGTTGTCGCCGAACAGCTTCTGCTTAAACGTAAATCAAAATGTTAAATTATTTTATAGAGTGCGGATTAAGAGGCTACTCACAACAACAAATAGCCATTCCTACTTACCACAAATAACATTGAGGAACAAAGTGTCACGGAAGCACTGTTTCCCCCTTTGACCAGCAATGCTAAAGCTTAACATGACTTCATCCGTCATTAAAGCAGCAACAATTCTATGTGCTATTTGATTCCCATTATTGCCTCCTTTTGTTGATAACAGGTCTTCCTAGAAATGAGCAGAGTATACTGATTTTGTGTATATTGCTTAATAAAAAACAAGATTTGCATTTATTTGTAATACTCACCAATTGTTTCCGCAACTCAGCATTTTGCCTCATATCACTGTCCAGCTTGTTGGCATCTTCCAATGATTTTATGGGCAAATCAATTCTCCTGTCAGTAGAGTTGGGGAATACACCGTCACGACGAGATTGACCATGCAGAATCGTTCTCAACATGTCCATTTGAATGTCAAGCTTAGCATTTATAACTTGTTGCTGAGACTGAATTAACTTCAACTGTTCCCCAAAATCTGCAAAAACAATCCATGTAATAGTTTTTATACATTGCGCAGTATAATGTGCAAAAAATCTGAAAAAAAAAGTTTTAGCTAACCAAACATCCTTTCGTCTGCACTTTGTCCCGTTCCTGCATCCATCTCAGTATCAGATGGTGTTCTGGGCAAAGCTAAAAATACAACAAAAGTAAGATTAATAAACTCAGCTGTCTATTGAATAACCAGCAGCAGCAGGAATACAGGTTATTAAATTTTCAAGCAACCGCCAACACTTACTGTGGTTTAAATTGCCGTTGCCCTCTGACAAATCACCGACATTTTCAGGTGAACAAACGCGGGTGTAGACACGTGTTGGATTAATTCCAGCTGGAGTTGAAAACTTGGATACGCTTTCAGGAGTTCTGAACAGATTGCTTGATGTACCCTCCCCCTAAATACAGTATTATGCTAATTAAACATTTACAACACAATAATTTTGTAAATTACATAAAAAACTGCATAATACCTCTTGCAAAAAGCTCCCAATTGCAACCAATCTATGACTGCCTGATCCAGAAGTAGTTTGTTGGGAACTGGAAGACAAGTTTGGCAACGGTGGTGGAGTACTCAACGTAGGCGGCAAGAGCTTTATTTTAGCTGGTACACGAGGTTTCTTTATCTTCTTGGAGTTAGCTGCATCAAGTTCCACTGCTGGCGTTGTTCCATCCTCCGAACTTCCTCCTCCCTCCTCGTCACTATTCCGCTCTTGCCGTGCAGGTCGCTTTCGGAATCGCCCACGCTCTTCTTCTGCCGTTGATAGATCGGACTCGTCAATTCTCCATGAGGGAAGTGACATTGCTTGACGAGCTTCGCCATAACTTGCTAAAATTCCACAAAAAACAATTTATAACAAAAAACAAGCATACTAGAAAAGATACATACCAAAATACTTTCCAGCAATGACATGGACGTCATAGAGCGTCCAGCTTGTAGGATCCGGAGATTCTCTAGTTTTGACTGCATGGTCAAGCTTAGATTTTGTCCTCCAAAATGGTGGCCACCAGCATTTTGTCTCACCCATTAACCAGTCTTTTGGGGCGAGTGCATAACCCTCTCCAGGTCCGCTGAACGATACAAGACACCACATTAGTTAACCGTGTGTAATAATGGAAAGGACACGTACCCACTTCCTTCTGGAAACACCAACACTTTGTACTTAACTTCCGATGAATGCACCGTTGTTTCTACTGCGGCGGAAGTATATTTCTTGATTCCCAAGAGATCAGAAGTACAAGGAACGTGATACAATGGACCGTCTTCAATCAGCTGTTTACCACTTAAAACAAATCCGCTTGAAGATTCTGCAATGTCATCAATAATCAAGATATTTCCAGATTTTAGCATACAACAGTTGTCGCCTCTAGACTTTGACAAATCGAATTCCCGATAAAGTGTGCCACCGGCCTTAGACTTTGAAGTGTCTGGAAGTGATTGAATTTCTGAAATTCTATTGTACAACTGTTCAAGTGGACGGTTTCCAGATCTTAGTAGTCTCTTTAGCCTACCTAAATGACTTTCAAATTTGAAAGTACTAAACTCATCAAGCACACCAAATTTCTCACTGTCTTCTGCTAAGTGAATTAAATTGTGCACGTTGTAAGAAAGCGTTTCCGCTCCGTAAAGTCTTGAAAAATTGTCCACAAAGTAAAACAGTAATTCTTTTGCATAACCGTGTAATTTCGAATGAAGCAACTTTGAACAAAGTATCACAATTGCAACATGAAGGCACAGGAAGTGATGATAATACACTTCACACAAAACACCTTTGAGCACTAAAGGTCCCGTATAAAGTAAAAATGTCCGAAACTCAGTGGCTTTCCAATTGCTAAAATGTGATAGGTTTCGCGGTTTTCTTGCAAAGTCTTTAGAAAAGTATGATTTCAATGTAATGAGACGCTGAGATATTAATTGGATGTTTCTCCCAGATAAATGGCAAGGCCTTGCTCTTCCTTTAATCCAGAAGCAAAGAAGCTTTTTCACTACACCTAGACAGATTAGATGCTGGTAGTCCAATGGAACTTGCTTCACAATATCAAATGTATCCGATGGCCACTTAGTCAACTCAGACGCCGGTCCAGTAAGATGATGTTCTTCGAATCTTTGAGTTCGGATATCTGTGTCGGTTCGTGGTAGACAGCGAAGCTCAGGAAATGTCATACGTCTCTCGACCTGGTCCCCTTCTGCAGTACATTTATGACATCCAAAGTATCCTGTATGACCTTTAATATTTAAAATGTAGGATCGTGCAGGTGCGTCACACACCACACTATGGATGATCACTTTAATATCAGATCTTGAGCACTCAATTAAAACTTCATCCACTGCCTGCTTTAGTAACTCATTCGAAGATGTCGGCTTGGTTAGCCCATAGTAAACTCCTATTACAAACGGAGAACTTTGAACAATGCTTGTTACATGAACTAGTATTGGCCAAAACTGTTGCTGGCTGCTTTTTGAAATAGGGAGTCCGTCAACATTAAACTGAAGAGAAAATACAGTGGTTTCCGGGTAATTATGTTTAAGCTTCGTTAAAGTATCCTTTAGAGGGAAATGACAATAATATCCGGGGTTCAGGAAACGTATGCCTGGTGTCCTAGGAGTTTTTAGTAGAGTTCTTGCGTCTTTGGGTAGTGTGTTCAAGCAAGAATGTCGTCTGAGTAATTCCAACAGGGAAGAAACTGATGTTTGGTTAACGTTGTTTTTAATTGCCCAAATTCTTAACTGGTTTTCAAACTCTTTTGGCGTGTCTTGTCGGGGAACGTCGGAATTGAACTGGAAGATTTCCGAGAAAGTGTTCTCTACTTGATGAACTTGCGGATTGGTAGCTGGTGGCAAGCCGGTGGCTTGGGTATGCACTGGTCTGGTTAATAAATTGCTGGCACTATCTTTTGGTTTCTCGCTAATCACACAATCCTTTAACTGATCAGTTTTTTTCAACTTGTTGATCTTCCCGAAACTAAAGTTAACTGACTTAATACGATTATTTATTTTTCGTTTTTCCGTTCTGCTCAACTGATGCTTTCCAATTTTAGGCATGGTGAAAAGTAAATAATGAACTGGCCAAGTAATGAACTGGTCAAGTGTTGGATTGGCGGGCCAACTTTTGCCCTGTTGCATGTTATGCATGCAATGATGCAATGCAATGCATGACAATACACGTGAAAAAGATGACACAAAAAATGCACCAGTCTGGCACCATCTGAAACGGTGCGAACATGTTTTTAAACTTCAAATGAATTCGGTGCATTTTATGCACCGAATTAAGTCATTCTTGTTTAGTTGCGTTTGTTAATTAGTACTATTAGAACTTTTTGAAGACTTTTATTACCACATGAGTTGGTACTAAGAAAGTTTCTGGTCATTGGGGATGCCACGCACGCGGAAGAAGAGCGAAAAGCAAAGACGGCAGCAGATTGCAGAAGCTAATCGAAACCGCCGTTCAATTGATGAGGATTATCGAGGGTTGGACAACGAACGGAGAAGATAATCTCTGGCAGAGCAGCGAGCAAATGAAGAGTTTCGTCAGGAGGACAACATTCAACGTCGGTTGGCGCTTGCTGAACAGCGTGAAGATGAGCAGTTTCAGGAACGGGATAATGAAAGACGAAGAGGAGCGTTAGCTGAACAGCGTGAAGATGAGCAGTTTCGGGAACTGGATAATGAACGACGAAGAGGAGCGTTAGCTGAACAGCGTGAAGATGAGCAGTTTCGGGAACTGGATAATGAACGACGAAGAGGAGCGTTTGCTGAACAGCGTAAAGATGAGCAGTTTCGAGAGCTGGACAATGAACGACGACGGGAAACTTATGCTGGACAATGTGCAGATGTACAGTTTAGAGAGGATGAAAACGCTCGTAGAAAGAAGTCTTTTTCTGCTCAACGTGCTAACGAGGAGTTTCGAGAAGCACATAATGAGCAAAGTCGAGTGTTTATGGCTAACCGTCGACAAGACCCTGTGTTTTATGATCAAGACAGACAAAGAGCTAGCGCATTAAGGAGACAACAGCGACAGGACGAAACCTTCAGAACGCCTGAGAAAGTAGCTGACAAAACACGGAAGAGAGACCGACGCTCAGATGACACACTAAGAGAAAGGGATACTAATACCAACGTTGCGTGTCAGAAAAGACGACGACTGTTTCATCAGTCGTCCCTGCAGCAGCTATTGGAACGTTTCAATAAGAAAATTCAGGAGGGCCCTACATGGATTTGCTCTTGCTGCGGTGGATTGTTTTCTCCCGAGTCCATGACCAAAACAAGCAGGGAAAAGCTAAGTGAGAAAGGCAATACGGATGAGTTCATTAAAGCTGTACTTCATGTAAACCAGGAACAGCATTACTTTTGTTCTACATGCATGAACTACGTAAGGAGACAGAAAATACCCCGGTTAGCATTATCGAATGGATTGGACTTTCCTCCAATTTCGGACACGCTAAGAGTGAGTTATCAACGTTGATTTTTAAAATATTAATTTTCTTGATATTTAAATTGATATGATATAAATTTTGAACTTTAATAATGAATTTACAGACCTTGAACAGATGCGAAGAACGACTAGTTGCTCCACGACTTCCGTTTCTTCAGATAAAACAGAAAGGATACGAAAAACAGTGGGCTTTGCACGGGAATGTAGTGAACGTAGAAAGCAACCTCAACACGTGCGTGAGTCGCTTACCCAGACAAATGCCGGATACGCATGTTGTTCAAGTTAAGCTGATGAGAAGAATGTGCTACACTGGCCACTACATTTATGACAAGATTCAACCCGCAAAGGTTATTCGAGCATTGAAGGAACTCTTGGATACTCCGTTGTACAAGAAGCATGGAGTTGTAATGGATGAAAATTGGGAACACGGCAGAAGCGACAGCGTCATATTTAGCACAAGTAACGACAGTGAGCAGGATGCACCATGTAGAGCTGCAGAAAACGATGAGGATATCAACGATGATGCTGAGGAGCCGCAAATAGGCACGAACGAAACTCTCTTGCACAACGAACAAGATTTTAGTTCGTATGGAATACCAATTGCACCGGCTGAAGGAAACATTCCAGTTCCACTATCTATGGACCCGGATGCTGAGCTCCTTTCCTTTCCAACAATATATGCTGGCCAGAATCGTGAAATTAAAAATGTAAAACTTTCCACAACTGACATCTACAAATCCGAGTTAAGGAGGTACGATCGGAGATGTGCCAAGAACGAGAAGATTCTGTACATGTTCAAGCGCTCTCACAATGAAAAGGTTGTGAATTACTACAACATTGCGTTACGCCAGAAACCTACGGGACATGAGGGAGCGCCATTGACTGCTGGACAACTAAAATCAAACGTTGATATACAGAATTTAGTGACCAAAAATGATGGCTACAAAGTTTTCAAAAATCTCCGGTCATCTCCGGCATATTGGAAGGAGCAAGGTCGGCGACTAGTGTCAATGGTTAGACAACTCGGAGCAAGCACCTTGTTCATCACGCTCTCAGCCGCGGAATCGAAATGGACCGAGCTTCAACGAATCTTAATGAAGGTTCTGGAGAAGAAAGATGTCAGTTTGGAAGAAGTGACCGATTTGCCCTACGAGAAGCGAGCAGAACTTATCAGAGGAGATCCCGTGACCTGCATGCGACACTTTGATCGCAAATACCGTGCCTTGCTTAACGACCTATTTAAGCAGTCTGAAGGCGTGTTTGCGCAACATAAAGTGAATGATTACTATAGCCGGATTGAATTCCAGATGAGAGGATCTCCTCACTCTCATGGTCTATACTGGTTGGAAAATGCTCCAAAGTTTGTGGAAGGTGAGCATCATCGATGATTTTTTTAATTTTTAAAATAGATTTTATATAAAATATAATTTGCTATTTTTAATTCTTTCAGGTAGCGAAGAAAGCGAACGAGAATGTATTGAGTTCATCGACAAATACATTACATGTCGCCGTGATGAGGAGGGTGAAATGGAACAGCTGATCGGATACCAAATACACAATCACAACGAAGTGACATGCAGAATGCGTGGCAATCGTAAATGCAGATTTGGCTATCCTAAGCCCCCAATGGAAAGAACCCGTATTCTCAGGCCCCTTCCAAAGGATATTTCGAACGATGAAAGAAAGTATGCAGAAGTGGCATACAAAAGTATTCAGGAGAGACTTAGTAAGATAAAACGATCTGAGAAGGAGGCAATTCCACACGAGGAATTTCTATCATCCATGGGATTAACGGAAGACGAGTATATCAATGGTATCCGGTCAAGCCTTTCAAGAACAACAGTATTTTATAAGCGTGGAACAAACGAAGCTTATATTAATCCCTACAATAAGGAAATTCTCCTCGCATGGAAAGCCAACATGGACATCCAATTTGTGCTGGATCCATATGCGTGCGCCAAATACTGTGCTGGGTACGTTACAAAGGCGGAAGGGGGACTGTCTAAGCTGCTTCTTGCTATCCTCGACGACATTAGAAGAGGCAATACATCTGCAAAATCACTTTTACAAAGATTTGCAAAGGTTTTGATTAAGGGAACGGAAATTTCTGCACAGGAAGCCGTTGCTTTTTTGCTTGGACTTGCAAATACATTCTGTAGTCGGGCGGATGTTTTTGTGAATACGGCTCCGAGACTTAAAAGAATTGGACTCCTTCGGCCATCCGAGGAATTAGCATCTCTTCCGGATGATAGTCAAGACATTTGTCAAAAAGGGCTTATCGATCATTATGTTCAGCGTCCTGAACAACTAGAAAATGTTACCCTGGCCGAATTTGCTTGCATGTACCAGTACTCCTCTAAAAAGGGTAAAAAAATCAACGATGATGAAGAAGAACCGAACTCTGATAACAATGGTAGGTTAAAAATATTATAAAAAATAAAGACATTTTAACTTGTTTGTGTAAATTTTAATCAGCGATGATATTTACATTTAATAGAGTTTGATGAGGCCTACTATTTATCAGGACCACTGCCATTATTGGATGGAAGTGGTTATGTCCGACGGAGAACCATGAGAAAAGTTCTTCGATATTTTCATGCTGACAAGTCAAATCCCAAGGAGTACTGGAGGGAGCAGTTGATGTTGTTCGTGCCTTGGCGAAATGAGGAACGAGATCTGGAAAATATTGATGTAGAGGCTGTTGCGCAGGAAAGAATGGAAGAGATCAAGGAAAATTCCAAACCATATTTTAACAATCGTGATGTTGATGACAGGATCCTGGGAGATTTTATTGCAGAATTGGAATCAGGATCAGAGGCTTTAAACGAAGACGAAGAAGAGGAGGAGATCTATAATGAAAATGAGGTGGTCGAAGATGAGGTTTATGCCAACAGCATTCTCACCAACACAACCTCCAAAACCACCGGAGCAGAAAAGTTCCTAGCTCCAAACTTAGTGGAGAACGACCACTATCATCGGATGATGCGCGGCCTTAATGAGAAGCAAAGGAGAATCGTTATGCACGTGTTACACTGCCTTAAGACAAAGAAGACACCTTTTCGGATCTTTTTAACAGGAGGGGCTGGTGTGGGAAAAAGTCACGTCATACATTGCATTGTGCAGAGCTACACTAGATACTGCAACAAAATCAAATCAATATCTCCTGAAGCAATTCCAGTTGTAGTGACAGCATTTTCTGGCAAGGCCGCCTTCAATGTTGACGGGATGACTATGCATAACACATTTCGAATCGTTCCGTCGCAATTTCGGGGGAAAATGCCAATGCTGAAAGAAAGTGCTGCAAACTCCTTGCGTGTCAAGCTTTCAGGAACTGACCTTTTTGTCTTTGATGAAATCTCAATGACTAGCTGCACGATGTTTGGTCAGTGCGACAACCGTACAAATCAGATCTACAGACGAGGACCTGACAGTAAGTTTGGGGACAGGAGTGTACTTGCAAGTGGACACCTAAGACAGTTATCACCAATTCCAGGTGGAAGAAATAATTTTGTATTTATGGCTCCTGGATTTCCATCGCTGAGAAATCCCCTATGGGAAGATTTCCAGTTATTTGAGCTTGATGAAATTATGAGACAGCAAGGTGACAAAGAGTTTTGTAAGGCTCTGAACAACATGTCCGAAGGATGCATGGATGAATACGACATTGCCCTGGTTAAGACTCGTGAAATTCTCACTCACGGCTTGGAGCCTCCACTTGATGCAGTATGGTTGTTTCCTTACAACAAACAATGTGCACAGCACAACGATATTGTACACGAAAGATTACGGCAACAAGGATTTGATCAAGCAATGACCATTGCATCCGATGTGGTGAGAGGTAAAATCATCGTTGATATTATAAATTTATTATCAAATTTATTTTTAAAATGATTTATTTATTAAACGTGAATTAATTCTTAATGAACGGTGATAATTAGGTCAAGGCACGGTAGCACAAAAGCAGAAGCTGTTGAATGATGCAAAATCGTTCACGCCACAGCAATCCGATGGAATACCGTATTCAACACGACTTCAAGTAAGCGCAGTATACTTTGTCACCTCTAACATTGACGTTGCTGACGGACTCTTCAATGGCGCCACGGGACTCCTTCGCAAAATAGATTATGGAGTAAATAGAAAGAATGAAAGAGTTCCGACGGTGGCATGGATTGAATTCGATGACCCAAAAATCGGCAAAAGTTTGCGTTTAAAAAAAGCAATTCTGTATAGAGACAGTGGTATCCTACCAAACTGGGTACCAATAGAAAGGATTACGCGAACACTGTCAGCATCGTCAAGATATCAGGGTCTTGAGATAGGTCGTACACAGATACCGCTAGTCGCAGCAAATGGAATGACTATTGCAAAGTCACAGGGATCATCCATGAAGTCTGTTGTCGTCTGTACCAAAACAGAACTGACTAGAGCGCACCTCTACGTAGCATGCAGTAGAGCTACTTCTCTGAATGGACTTTTTATTGACGGAGAGTTTACAGCACCACTACCTCCACCTGAAAACGACCCCGTGACTGCAGAAATGGAAACGTTAAGAAAAAATCCCGTCAACATGTCTCTAAGATTCTTTAAAGATGTAGTAGCAACAAACAAATTCTACTACCACAACATTGAATCCTTCATGCACTACAGACTGGATCTTGAAGCCGACCCTCATATCATGTCATCATCGGTGATTGCTTTAGTTGAACCACATATTCGAGACACGGATCATGTTGCGCTTCCAGGTTACAAGCTCGAGGCTCGTGTTGATTCACAAGCTACTTCCGCAATTAGCACTAATTCCGAGGGATATCTTTTGTTTACCAACAATGGTAAGTCAACATTAGCATTTAATAACGCAATGTTTAAAATTAACAGCTTTCTAAAGTAATTTCCTCTGCCTTATTGATTTACGCAGATTCTGTTCATCATGCATTTGACCCGATCTTTGAAAGATGTGGAGAAGGACATTTCCTTATTGCTCGCTTCTTTGTGTCAGACTTGATGATACTTCTGTGCTACAAACATCCCAAGTATCCAAGCGGAAAATTTTTACGGAAGTTGAAAAGCGAACTTGAATACATAGAAGGCAACACGTTGGTTATTGGAGATTTCAATGTGGATTTTATCACAAATAAGGAGAAGATAACTAATTTTTTTGGACAATTCGGAATGACCAATATGCTTGGAGAGGAAGCAACTACAGATTATGGAACATCAATCGATTTGTGTTTTTCAAATGTCGACGTTCAAGCATCGATTTACGAAACTTACTATAGTTATCACAAAGGTATATGCGTTAGTTGGAATTCTAACGAATGAACTATTTCTAGTTGTATTGTATCAACGATGATTTCTCGTATCGCTGTACTTTTAAGAGTAGCCATTTGATTAATGTATTATAAACAATAAACTAAGTTATTAAGAGCTTTTTTATCATCGTTGATTTGGGATCATTTAAATAAATTACATTTTATTCCTGGAATTTTCCGAATTATTCCGAACAACAAAACGCAATTATTCCCCATAGGTAGACACTTTAGCCTAGTTTTTTCTTCTTAAAATTAATATTTCTTGCATATTATATTTAAAATCATCACTTGTTTCCGGTTATTTTTCAAAACTACACTATTTTTAATTTGTTCACATCGATTTGATCAATATCTGGTAGCTGCCAGTAGAAGTACTGGCATTGTGGTATAATATCTGGCAGCTTCAAGGAGTACAATCGGCAATAGGCTCCTGTTTGTTTACACGTGAACCTTTCTTCAAGCTTACCAGGGTTTATTTTTTATTATTGGGCTCGTGTACTTTGGAATAGGAGAATAATGATTTTAAATACGTGACTTCCGTTTTGTAAACGCCTCTTTGCTTTCGGATTGGAACTCCCTGTTGGAAGGTGCACTTCTTTGTCTCTGTGGGGAAACACAGGTATGCATATGGAAATAAGTATCAATCACGATAGATCATACGTTTCCCGTGTACGAGAGAAGACTAATAAGTTTCAGATTTATTCAGAGAATTTATAACATCATTTGTCATTGAGCATGATACAAATTTAGATACCTAGTTTGTGTGTGGTATAGATTGCGGAAAGGAAACAGTTAGTCAGCCTTAAGAATGTGCATGGGATGCACTTTCATAAGTCACACTATTTTGTCTACAACCTAGATCGGTTTTTGTCAAAGGCTAAAGTTGAAAGGTGTGAAATGTTTTAAGGACAGACAACGGGATATTTTATGGTTTTACACTTTCTAACTTATTTTGGGAGATATTTTCATAACTCTCAACAGTCTCGAAGTTACACAGCTTCCGGGAGAATTATAACTTTCTTTGTTTTGTGAAACGTTCTATTTCCTGTTCGATTGTGAGGAAGTGCCAACTTTCTTTGTTATTGAATTTTTGCGCATCCGGTCAGACTTAGAATTCAGCTCTGGAAGTCACGGTATATAAGCATCTAGCAATTTCTGTACCATGATAAGTCCTCTGGAGGCGTCATACCAAGAAAAGAGAAAGCTCAAATCTCTTGAGATTGAACACAGAGAAGAAGTCGGCCTTCGGACTAGACACATTTAGCAAAGCAACCGCTAATTGTCTATGTTGCGAAATAATAAAGTTTTTGTGGTGTATGCGGAATAATTAAGTAGACGTACGACCGTAATTATTACTACCACTTTTAACTTTACTTCAATTAAAATAGACAGTACAAAAGTGACATGACTTTCACAAGTCGTTTTACTCTAGACGGACAAGAGAAGAATGAAAGAAGAGAACGGAGAGTTCTCGTACAAAAGACACGAGACACACGCAACCAACCTCATGGACTTTACATTTGAATATCGTACATATTTGTGGGGCACAAAGAAACTACAGTTTTCATTCCTAAAGATCAGTTCTTTTGGCATCTTTATTTATTTCCCCTGTCAGGAATATTTTGACCCAGCGTTCAATTGCATTGGGGTGCCAGAAGTTGTCTCACATAAGTGAGTGGTCCTTTTTGAGTCATTTACACCATCTAATGTTCCATAGTTTGGGGACAGGTCTAAACAAGAATACCCCTGCTAGTTGTATGGAATGCGATTAGCGTTGAAAAAGGAATGTATCAAACACCACAATGAACTGCAGGGAAAACATTTCGTTTCCTTACCATGTTTCAGTTCAATATATCCTGACTGTCTCAAAACAAATTTAAAAATCGTTCCAATATGATGACAGAGACAAAGAAAAGAATATTTTGCAGTGAAGATACCGGTCACGAATCATTCCAAACCGTTGAGCAGCTCAATGATCATTTGAAAAATCACTCAAAGAACATTACACGTGGAGTTTTCCAAAAGTAATGCAAATACTTTTGTTGTATTTCTGTTTATGTGCTTCTATGAAGAGTGCCAAGGAGCACGTTGCTATCATGAATCATGAAGCGGTGGTGCTGGGACAAATCAATGCGTAGTTCTTTGCTGAAGTGTGCGCCAGTACATTTAAGGTCTATATCTATATTGGTTGCTAGTCGGGAGCAGAGTGGAGACGAAATCACAAGATTTCGTCTTCAAAGACATTTCATTTACAGACAGTTCAAGGTCTAATCATTTTACAGCAAGTCTTATTGTCTAGCAATAGATTAACATAATTTGTTTAATTCTATCTATCTATGTGGTGTTCACATAAACTTTCATCGTACACCAAATGTTAACCTTGATAGACCTGAAACGTTGCATGGTATTAGGGCAGTAAATACCAAGTACTTATGCAAAATTTCACAAGCGTAGGTTTCTTTAACATTGAATTTTAACAAGTTGGAAATCTGGTATGAATTTTTCAGCGTTTTCGAAGGGCCATTTTTCGTGCTTCATAACTTCAATTGGCGGTGTGTGGCAAAACTACTCAGTTAATAGTTTTGCCACACACGTAGTCAATAGTTTGAATTGACAAGCATGAAATGGGCTTCATGACACTTATTGTCATTGGTAGTCCTAAAGTTACAGGTCCATATAATCAGCAGTCCTCGGACCGCGTACCCGATTTGATATGCTGATAGCCATTCCTGGCCGTCACAACACAACACGTGGTTCACAACAAAAACACAGCTGCCCGAAATAGCATCAGCGGATTTCCGCCGCGCCGCCGCCGCCCGAAAATCCGACATCCGTAACTCGGCTCGACAGCCGAGTTTTCCTATACAAAACATCCGAGACCGAGCATTTAAGATTACCCACATGCAATTAAGTTTACGCACATGCAGTAAAGGCACCCCACATGCAACTAAGGTTGCACACAAGCAATTAGGGTTACACACAAGCAATTACAGTTACTCACATTGAATTAGGGTTACCCACATGCATTAAAGGTTACCAACATGCAATTAAAGTTAATTAGGGTTACTCAAATCCAATTAGGGTTACACACATGCAATTAGGGTTACACACATGCAGTAAAGGTTACCCACATGTAAATAAAGGTAAATAGTAAATAAGGTTACCCAACAGTAATTAAGGTTAACCATATGGAATTAAAGGTAAATAAGGTAACCCAACAAGAATTAAAGGTAATTAAGGTTACCAACATGCAATTAAAGTTAATTGGGGTTACTCACATGCAATTAAGGTTACCCACATGGAATTAGGGTTACCCACATGGAATTAGGGTTACCCACATGCAGTAAAGGTTACCCACATGCAAATGAAGGTAAATAGTAAATAAGGTTACCCAACAGTAATTAAGGTTAACCATATAGAACTAAAGGTAAATAAGGTAACCCAACAAGAATTAAAGGTAATTACATGCAATTAAAGTTAATTGGGTTTATTCGCATGCAATTAAGGTAACCCGCATGGAGTTAGGGTTACCCACATGGAATTAGGGTTACCCACATGGAATTAGGGTTACCCACATGGAATTAGGGTTACCCACATGGAATTAGGGTTACCCACATGGAATTAGGGTTACCCACATGGAATTAGGGTTACCCGCATGGAATTAGGGTTACCCACATGGAATTAGGGTTACCCACATGGAATTAGGGTTACCCACATGGAATTAGGGTTACCCACATGGAATTAGGGTTACCCACATGGAATTAGGGTTACCCACATGGAATTAGGGTTACCCACATGGAATTAGGGTTACCCACATGGAATTAGGGTTACCCACATGGAATTAGGGTTACCCACATGGAATTAGGGCTACCCACATGGAATTAGGGTTACCCACATGGAATTAGGGTTACCCACATGGAATTAGGGTTACCCACATGGAATTAGGGTTACCCACATGGAATTAGGGTTACCCACATGGAATTAGGGTTACCCACATGCAGTAAGTTTTACCCACATAGAATTAGGGCTACCCATATGCAATTAGGGTTACCCACATGGAATTAGGGTACCCACATGGAATTAGGGTTACCCACACCTCTTGCTTGTTTTAACGAAAACATAGAACAACTTTGTTTATTGCAACCATGAAGAGATGCTTTATTGCCCAGAGGAATTATGACAAGGACCCGCTTCTTTTGCTGTATGGTTTTTGGCAGGCATGTAAGTAGCTGGTTTCTGTCCATTTAAATAATTTATCAATTATCACCATGCTATTTGCATTAATTTTGAAGCCAAATCCACATGTCAATGGTACTGCCAATGTGTAACTTCGCACTGCGTTTCCAATGATTCAAGCTCAAAATCGCTATGATCAGTGTGGACTTGTTTTATTATTATGTTTTTAGGGTTTTTGTATTTGCTGATTTTTAAAACTTATAAAGGTTAGAGAAATTTTTATATTCAGTATAGAGAAAGAGTTTTGGTGATTTTACCTTTTTTGAGCACTATTTCCGATTTTCGTCAAAATTGGTGTACATGTACCCTTTTGAATTGTGACTTCAAAAATAGTATTGGGTTTGTTCCAGGGTGACGATATCACTGTAAATTTGATGTCTGAATGTGACGATTTCATGGTATTCGGCGAATACTGGAATTTTTGAAGTTTTTTGAACATAACTTTTGTATGGATCAAAAACAAGAAAATCCCCGGGAGGGCCATCCTGATTTTTTTAATGCTTGTGTCAATAAAACAAACCACAGGACAAAATTCCGTTGCATGGTGGAGATATTTGGAAAAACGTATGGACACGTACACCAAACTTGACAAAATCCATTGTGTCAAAAGTGATCGAATGCTGTTTCCGTCTTCTTTGTCCAAACTGTCTAGTCATTGTACCAAATTAAAGCCGATGCAAAACGCCAAGATCGTATTCCTCAGTTTTTTGAAATACACATTTACAAGAAAGTTATGACCATTATTGCAAAGTGCTACAATTTTGAACATAATGGATAGTTTTACTAATATGCTCGTAACTTTGTTTTGAGTCGGCATTTCAAAAAACTGAGCGTCTAAATCTTGGCGTTTTGCATCGGCTTTAATTTGGTACAATAACTGGACAGTTTGGACAAAGAAGACGGAAACAGCATTCGATCACTTTTGGCACAAAGGATTCTGTCAAGTTTGGTGTACGTGTCCATACATTTTTCCGAATATCTCCACCATGCAACGGAATTTTGTCCTGTTGTTTGTTTTATTGACAAAAGCATTAAAAAAATCAGGATGGCCCTCCCGGGGATTTTCTTGTTTTTGATCCATACAAAAGTTATGTTCAAAAAACTTCAAAAATTCCAGTATTCGCCGAATACCATGAAATCGTCACATTCAGACATCAAATTTACAGTGATATCGTCACCCTGGAACAAACCCAATACTATTTTTGAAGTCACAATTCAAAAGGGTACATGTACACCAATTTTGACGAAATGCTCAAAAAAATGATAAAAACACCAAAACTTCTTCTCATACTCATAAGTATTTACATGTCACATTGTTTTCTCAATATTGAATGGAAGCATGTTTGATTTAAGATACTGATAATTAAATAGTAGGTCATTTTCACTCATCATCAGTGTCATCGTCGTCCCGAACAGGAATCTACAATATTCACAAAATAGATAGAAATGTGAATTCATCAAAAATCAAAATAGGCATACATCAGCAGTGTTTTTACAACTCATAATAACTTGATGTCCAGTTTCCTCATAGAACTCATCGTATAGGCCGTCATCTTCCCAATATTTTTGTTTTCGTTTTTTAATATTCGCAACATGTTTAGTCTACTACTTATAAAACAAAAAAGGGTCAAATAAGATCAGTTACGAGAGAACAACTTTACGTTGGCTGTAGTCGGGCTACTTCCCTCTCAGGGCTATATATCAACGGGAAATTCAAGGAACCAAATCGCCCAAAAAGTGATGATCCTGTCACATTGGAAATGGAAAAGCAACGGAAACGTCCAATTCAGTTTTCACTCTCATTTGTACAAGACTTAAGTAGTACCCACACAACAATTTACTTCATGAAAGTACAGTCGCTTTAAAAACACTATGAAGACATTATTGCTGATCAGTGTACTATGTCAGCCAACTTTATTGGTCTAATTGAACCGCATATTACGACAGAAGACGAATTTGCATTCCATCAACATCGGTTTGCTCACAGAAAAGATTCAACTAATCGGCACATGTCAGATGGCTCCATAATATTAGTAAATGATGGCAACCCTAGCTCTATTGTTCTAGAAGATGTTGAATCAGACACTAAAGGACACTGCTTGTTGAACCAATGGACGGTTAATGATACAAGATTCATAATGGCTTACAGGGGTCCAAAATACTCTGTGCCTGCTTTTAAATCTCTGGTTGAAAGCGTTCTTCTAAACCATCCGGGAAAAACAGCCTTCTTTGGAGATATCAATATGGATTTGTCAAAACATTAGAATTCCTCGTTTATTATTTTTATGTCTAAGTTTGGCTTAATAAGTGAATTAGATGTACAGCAGTCAACCACTGTAAGCAATACGCACATTGACTGTTTGTTATCTAATGTAGAGTCTGAAAGGAAATATTTATGAAACTTATTTTAGTCACCACAAGGGGATTTGTATTAGTTTACCCAAACAATAAAATATAAATATTGATAATAATTAATTAAAGATTTAAAATAAACTCCACGTGGATAAAAAAAATTCATTCTTTTATTTTGATGCTCCAAAATATTGCAATATTAATATATTATAGATCCTGGTTCAGTAATAAATGTCAAGCAATGCAATTGATTTATGCTTGCTTAACATTTTTGCATATATTATAAATGCTAAAAAAGTCATGTTGTCACAATTTGTGAAGAAATAACTGTCGCAAGTTTGTTAAGGTGTGTTCCAAAATTATAAAATCAAGTATACATTTTCAAACATTCGTTCACCAAGCCTTTCCAAACCTATTGGTTGACAAACTAATTATTGAAGTATGTGCGTGAGTTAACCTCTAATAAAATCCCAAAGTATCAAGAAATTCCGGTCACAGGTTTTTCATAAAACGCAAAAGTACAAAAATACCACGAAAAATGGACTGTTCCGAAATTATAAAATCAAGCATTGTATCAGCCCTTATTATCACGCAGTCAGTTCAAAATATCCAATTTCGACATTTTTGATAAGAACGGACCCCCTAGTGTTAACCCAAGAAAAATTTTGAAAAAATATTAATTTGAGAAAAAATTGCTGTGTTACGTAATATTTATGCTGGACCAACCAGTGGTCGGCATATGGAGGGGTACACTGTATGGCAAAATTTCGTCAATGTGGTACTATTATGCAATAAATTCTACTCACTTTTAATCCGCAAACTAGTTCAAGTCACTAAATTTTGCAAATTAGCCCAACATATGTCGCCATTACGCCAGAACATGCAAATGTCCTTAAGGAACCTAACGTCATTTTTTGAAACATGACCATATTTTGTCATAGTATATTCAAAGAAATTGTATTTAGCTGCAATTTTTTAATTTTCAAAAGTGCAGTTTGTCCTCTGAGACAAATTATTTGCATGCAGAATGTGATTTACCTAAGAAGTGTTTGTTTTATGTAAATAGGCATATAGCGCAAATGTGTGTAGTTTGCTTTCTAACGTTTAAATGATTTCTCCATCAATTGTCATTAGGTTTGGTGACAGTCACTTATTTTGTGTTAAGTTCTGAGTTTACTAAAGTAATTTAAATTCAATAAAACGCCAAAAAAATGTATAAGCAAATTTAGTAATACTATACTAAAAAGTCCGCAACTGCTTGTAACTTTCCCCATGACGTACTTGTTTTACTAGCTTTAAATCTTTTTCCAAATGTTCTTAAACTTTTATTTTCTGCTGTCAAAATGTCGTACAATAACTAGTGTCATATAAAACCATGCGTAAGTTTAACTTCCACAAATATTCAAGGACAAAATATGGTCATGTTTCAAAAAATGACGTTAGGTTCCTTAAGGACATTTGCATGTTTTGGCGTAATGGCGACATATGTGGGCTAATTTGCAACAATTCGTGACTTGAGCAAGTTTGCGGATTAAAAGTGAGTACAACATACTGCATAATACTAGTAAATTGACGAAAATCTGTTATACGGTGTACCCTTCACGTGCCGACCACTGGTTGGTCCTACATAAATATTACGTAGCACAGCAAATTTTCGTCAAATTCATATTTTTTCAAAAGTTTTCTTGGGTTAACACTGTGGGGGTCTGTTCTTATCAAAAATGTCAAAACTGGCTTTTTTTAACTGACTGCGTAATAATATGTGCTGAAAAAGTGCTTGATTTTATAATTTCGGAACAGTCCATTTTTCGTGGTATTTTTGAACTTTTGCGTTTTATGAAAAACCAGTGACCGGAATTTCTGGATACTTTGGATTATTATTAGGGGTTAACTCATACACAAACTCCATTAATTAGTTTGTCATCCAATAGCATTAGACTGGCTTGGTGAACAAATGTTTGAAAATGTATACGTGATTTTATAATTTCGGAACACACCTTATATCCTGTTTGTCAGGTTTATTGCTACAAACATTGAAGCGAGATACGGTCCTAAGTCCTGGACAGTTCTTTTGATAAGTTCGATTCTAAAGTCATGCAAACATAGACAGATGGTCCCTGTTAGGGCGCTTTCGTGGTGTTCTGATCTCTTCATTGTTGCGCCAACGTGTTAACGTTGTAACCACCTGTGTGTTAGTTACTCCCAACGCTCTGCTGGCTAATTGGGTCACCTTCACACAATTGCGTTTGGTGTCCTGATTCCATGTGGGTAACCTTAATTGCATGTGGGTAACCCTAATTCCATGTGGGTAACCTTATTTGCATGTGAGTAACCCTAATTAACAAGGCCAACAGCCGGATTTATTCCTTCACAGGATGCAAATTTATTCTTCGAGGGATGCAGATTTATGCAATTATTTTTTTTAGATTATGCAAGTTTATGCAATTTTATTCACACGTTTAAATGTGTACTAAATCAAAGGTAAATGGAAATGGAAAATTATTTTAACAAAATAATTCTAAATTATAAAGTTTATAGAGTGACTGACGATTTAAAAAAACTATCGCATATATTTTCCATAAGATTCTGATACTTTATTATGAAAGAATATTCTAGATGACTAACTTACTTGGCAATAATTTTTCCTAGGCAGTCAGTGCAGAACAAAACGCCTCTTTTTACAATACGCACACTTAATATATAATTTTTAAATTTAGCCAGATAGACAAATAAATTTATGGAATTCTAGTTGTCTTTCTGAATTTAATTAGCTTTACAGCTTTACTCTGCGACATTTTGACTATACTTGGTGCTTTTTGATGTCTTGTTTTGTTGTTTCAAAAGGTTTTGAGGTCGGAAATTGCATACCCACATATGTAAACAAATTGTATATAAGCTCAGATTTTGCTTAGCAGCTTCACTTTAATTGTAGAAACCCGAAATAGTTCCCTTTTCACATTTATTTTTAATTTTTTTCGTAAAATAGCAAAATTTTGCACAAAATATTTGTCAAAAAATGCAAATTTATGCGATATTTCCCCTAAGATGCACATTTATGCAATATTTCTCGAGGATGCAAATTTATGCAAAAGATGCAAATTTATTGTGTCAAAATTTGCAGAACACAAGTTGTCATACCGTCTAGTTTTGATTTTACCTAGCCATCATATGTCGTTTCTGGCAAGATGCAAATTTATGCACAGGATGCAATCTGTTGGCCTTGCTAATTAACTTTAATTGCATGTTGGTAACCTTAAATACCTTTAATTCTTGTTGGACTACCTTATTTGCCTTTAAATCCATATGGTTAACCTTAATTACTGTTGGGTAACCTTATTTACTATTTACCTTTATTTGCATGTGGGTAACCCTAATTCAATGTGGGTAACCCTAATTCCATGTGGGTAACCTTATTTGCATGTGAGTAACCCCAATTAACTTTAATTGCATGTTGGTAACCTTAATTACCTTTAATTCCATATGGTGAGAGAGAGTGTTGTGTGACTTGGAATGGGAATGAAGGGGTGAGGTGAACTGATAACCCTGAGACTGATGAACACCAATATCATTGATTACATCTTATTGACTGTGCAACATCATCATCATCATCATAAATCATCCAGCTTGCACACAGTCAGACTTGGAACTTGTGGATTGGTGGTCATCTTCTTCGAACTCCACCAGGACTTCCGTTCCGTCCGGTAGTATTGCCATTGTCACGCCAATTTTACTTGGACACTCACCCACTGAGTGATTATATCCTCGGCATCAAATAAAGACTTCTTTTTTGTTGTTAGGGTTCATAACCCTGGCGAGTTTCTGTCCCGCCGTGTACGAGGTAAGTCTTCCGAGACCAGATCCGCGTACCCGACCTCCTCTTCTTTGAAAACCAGACCTTTGGCTGCCATCAGCCTGGCTCGTTGATGGTTGCTCATCATCTCGCTTACTTCCGGTTGAAGCTGCATAAGCTCCTCTTGACTTAAATCATCCCCGATTAAATCCTCTAAATCTACTTCTATACCCCCGGCCACGAGCTAAAGTTTCCGTTTGGGACTCGATGCTGCTGGGCTTGTTGGTTTCAGCATTCTTTGGTTGCTTTGGACGATCACCAGCTCTCATGGGAGGAATAGTATGCACCTTTTTTCTAAATGTCGACTGCATCGATTGTCAGTGTGGTTTGCTTACATGTATTGACAAGTTTGCCTACATTGTCAAACATTCTCGTTCCGATTGCTGCCCGGAGGATCGGTTGCAGCATTTACTGTGCTCGGTAAACGTGATTCTTCGGCATCCTCCGCTGGGTAACAATCCTTTGACAACTTGATGATTTCGTAGATAAATTTCTCAGTGGGCTCATTGAGTTCTTGTTCTCTCTTATGGAGATTATTTTGTCTTTCATTCAGTTTTGTCCATCCTCCGTATTTAGTTTTGAGAGCAGCTTTGAAGGTATCCCAATCCTTAAAGGATGGCTTGTTGTGGTCGATCCAAGCTTTAGCATCCTCAGGGAGAACTTCTCTAGTCAGTCCTATGTATTGGGACTTGTCGTAGGCCATGCTCTGACAAAACGTGTCCAGATTTGTGATGTATGTGTCGGTTGACATTTTCTTGGGGTTGAATTTTGGTGCGGTGACATTTAGGTTCGCTGAGGGTAATTTCAATCCTTTGAGTGCTTTAGATAGCTCTACGGCTGTATTTGCATTTTCAAGAGCAGTTGTTTGTGCTTCAATTGCTTTTACTAGTTTTCCTATGGCTTCTTCTTGTTCAGCTTTAAATTGCTGACGTGCACTTTGAATCTCTGCCGCTATCAGGGTTTTGACTTGTTGTTCGCCCATCATGCTAATTTTTTCGGATGAGGTGCTTTGTCCAAATGTGTAAATCCCTCTCCACTTTTGTTCCTTACTGAACTGTGCTCAGTATTTTTACTTGCGTCAATAAACGTTTCTGTTGATGAGTTGCTGTCGATGTCTAGATCAACCTCCTCGGTTGCTATTGAGTCCGTATATTCTGTTGCTGAATGCGTACCTGGTGTAGGGTTAGCCTTGTAGTCAGGATTATGTGTAGTATTACCCAATTCAACCGTGGTTTTACTACACTTATCTGTACTACTTGACTGTGTTGTTGACTTTTCAGGTACTTTTGTTGTATTTCTGCGTTTTCTTGACAACAGTTTTGCCGTCGTAAGTATTCGCCGATCTTGTCTTCTTTGTTGTTGTTGGAATATTTACGGCTTCCTTGGGTGAAGGGTTTGACATGGATTAACACTACCTTGCATCCCACTTCCTCATTAACCAATCTAATGCATTACAGAGAGTTTTGTTCCAAATGTCGTATTAATTAACAAAAATCAGTATTAATATGCACGTCCAAATCACATGAGATCAAGCCGTATTACATTCAGCAGCAAGTCTGTGCTTCTTTGGAATGCGAGCTGCACTCAATGAATTTCTGTGGTGCCCCAACAGATTTTTTGTGCATGTATTTTCCCATCTAACTTAACCAAAAGCGACTACCCTTGAGAAGTGTATACTTACAAAGCTATTTATGTGAGTAGTTCTACCACCACATACTCTTCGTAAATATGTAGGAGAAATCCGAATCTTGCTAAAGTCTGTCAAAGAGCTAAAAATTGCTCTGATCTGTGAAAAACTAGCTGAAACTGAAAAATTCATCATTAAGGGATTTGAAATCCCCATTCAAATTTTTGTTCCGGCTCTAAAAACTGTGTACTTGAAAGGCGTCCCTGTCGTTGATAATTACGCTCCGTTGAAGGAATTTTTAAACAAGTATGGTGACCTCAAAAGTGATCTAAAAAGACTATCGTTAACCTTTTGACCTTTGAATATTTTCAACTACATTAGCCCTACGCTACCGTTTTTGCTGTACAAAAAAATACATTGGCTCCCATAGTGTTTCATACCTCGAAAAGTGGGGGGTCTGTGGGGTCTGCACGCCTTTTCGAAAACCTTGGTTTGACCCTCTACTGCTGAACCATTTCCGGTGGCGTTGGTATTAGCTATGTTTGCCAAAGGTGCTCTCGCTACAGCTTGTATGATAAGCATTTTTCTGGTTTCGCTAATGCTGACTTTGGTCGCCCAACAGTGTTACGCTGTACTACACAATCTCTCATTATTTCTTCAATAATCGCCACTAAAAAGTCTAAATAGGTAGTGTATCTTGCTTGACGGCCAGTTTGAACGCATTTATACGCTTGGTAGGAATTGTAAACTGCCACATCAATGAAATGGAAAAATACTTTTTTGTACCACTTATATGTTTTCCGGAGCATTGCATATGGCTTTATAGTTTTATCCATTGCGTCAACAGCCCCCATTGTCTTGTTATACGTAACTACCGAGTTCGGTTTGACCCGAGAATTGTGGGGATTCCGTGCATTGACGAGGATCATGCCATGTGGGGTGAAGGTGTTTATCATTACAACTTCTCGTCTATCCTGCCATCGTTCAAGTAGTATCGGTCCATTTGAATAAACCTTGACTTCACCCGTTTTTAATTTCCCCGACATTTTTGGCATACCTTTCATACGTTTCTGGACAGTCCCGAGCATGAAGGTGCCATGTTCCAATAAATGAAGAGCTAGCCCAGGAGAGTTGAAGAAGTTATCCGTGACTACTTTGTGGTTTTTATAAAAGTAAGGCTGCATCATCATCGAAACTGTTGCTCCTCCTCGGTTAAGCTCTTTCACTAAATCGGTTGGAAGATTGGTAGCCTTCCCTTGATACGGAAGAAAATCTAAAACCATTCCAGTGCAACAGTCTTGCAGAAAATAAAACAGTATGCCAAATCTAGACCGTTTCATTGGATTATACTGCTTGAACGATAGACGTCCCTTGAATCCGAGGAGCGATTCATCAAGACACAAAAATTCTCCGGGGCATATTGCGTCCTTGAATTGTATTTTCATGCTTTCCAAAAAGGTTCCTAGTTTAATGTAGCGATCTTGACAGTTGGGCGGCATGGTTTTTTCTTGTCATGAAGGTGCAAAGCGGACAAAATTGCTTCAAATCGGTTTCTACTCATTTTGTCACCAAAAAAATGGAGTAGAAAACAATTCATGGCGTGACCAGTAGTGCTTTATAGCCGGTTTCTGTATTACCCCCATAGCCATGTTAAGTCCAAGGAATCTCCAGAGCTCGTTTGGTCCCACGTTGTTCCACTTTGGAAAGGAACTTGGCTTCCTAGTTTGAGTCTGGATGACAAACCGATTTGTCTCCGTACATACATCACTCACCATTTGATCGGTGACAAACATTTTTAGAATTTGAAAAGGGGTTAAATCCACCGTGATTCCAAACCCATGACGAAGCGGGGATGATCCAGACTGGAAAGCTGAGTCCACCGGTGTAAAGTCCTGCTTCCAGGCACGGGGTGCTTGGGCATCCTATTTAGGAAAATTGCATTTAAAAATAATAAATTACATCGTAACTTGCTTATCATGTGCTAACCATCAACGGATCTTCTTCGAAATCTGTGTCAGAATCCGAAGTGACGACATCACTTTCTGAGTCGGATGAACTGGACATTGACAAGTAGTCCTCAAAACCAGTTGCATCTGTAAAAATGCTGATTTAATACTAGTCGTCAAAGAATAGTTATATTTAGCAATTGGTATCATTACTAACCCGTCATAATGTCCGTTAGTTGCAACAAATTGTGACCGTTGGAATAAAAAATTGATAAACCACACACGAATCAGAAGTCATATGACGTGATCTGTGATGAAGATCTTATTTTAGTTTCAAAACTGTGCTGCCGTGTCAACGAGATTTAATCTACAGTTCCT
Organism: Entomobrya proxima; assembly: GCA_029691765.1. Taxonomy (NCBI): domain Eukaryota; kingdom Metazoa; phylum Arthropoda; class Collembola; order Entomobryomorpha; family Entomobryidae; genus Entomobrya; species Entomobrya proxima. The sequence continues at coordinate 12,490,666 of CM056171.1, read as the reverse complement.
CCCCGTATCGAAGACTTTTTTATCCGCCTTATAACCCGGCACTTTTTGATTACACATTCCATTCAAGTCTTTATTTTTACATTTTGCTTGTGCAGGAAAATATTTTAGTGATGAAAGGAAGAAAGAGTTTATGTCACGAGTTTTCGGTGACGAATATTACTTTGTTGTGAAAGATTTATTAAGGGATAAACCAAAAATCTCCTTAAAATCATTCTGGCACCATTTAGAAATATATGACATTATCAAGAAAAAGAGTTGCGTAAGCGCATTCCTTATTGTCAGTGCAGATTATGTACTTTTCATTTATTTAGGCGTTTGACAAAGAAACAAAAGCGAACAACCAAATTTTCGGAATACTTGGAGATGAAAGATAATCGCAAAGTGACGAAGATAATTGCAATGTGTAACGAACGTGACGCTGCTTTCCAGGACGCATTTAATAAGCTTTTGACAATTAATTTGCATGATTTAGTTTGCAAAACATACATACAAACATACAAACATACAATAGATACCCACCCATACAAAATATTGATAGCTCTTGTAATTTACGTAAATACCTGACCAACAGAATGGAAAAAAGGTTTCATTACTCCGGTCCCTAAGGACCCAAACCGGATATCCTTTGATAATCTTAGATCAATTACACAAAATTACATTTATTGTAAAATATTGTTCAGAATTTATGTTCAGTAGAATATATAAACAGATAATTAATAAGCTATCCCAGTAAGGTGCTATTAAAAAGTCTTCAACAACACACCACCTGGTTACATTGTATAAGTTTATACTTAAGTCACTAGATAAACCTAACACTTATATTATATTGGTGCTACTCAACCTAGCCAAAGCATATGACTTAGTTGATCATAATGTTGTTATACTTTGTCTTAAGCTAATTCAAGTAGATATAAGTGATATTATGTGGGTTGCTGACTTTCTTCGTGGTAGGCAACAGTGTACTAGGTTAGATAAATATCTGTCAAAGTTCTTATATCTTAACAATGGAACCCCAAAAGGAACGAAGATTGCGGTTTTGATTTTTATTATTCTTATTAACTCTGTTCTTACTGACTTTTATAGTAAGCATGGTAGCAATAACAATCTACTATACGCCTTTGTGGATGATATGGTAGTTGCAGAATGTGTCAAATATAATAGTCAACCTCAAATGAACCAGTATAATATTGATATAAACGCTAAGTTGAAAGAAAATAACATGTGCCTTAACCCAAAAAAGAGTTGTGTAATTGTTATTGATAAGTCAAAAGGTAAGAAGTACTCAAATGAAAAGGTGTCTTTCGATGGACAAGAAATGCCTCATGCAAATGTCAGTAAACTTTTGGGTGTAGTAAAGTAAAGATTGTGATTGGGGTAGCCATGTCGACTTTGTGTACACGAAGGCTAGCAGGAAATTGTTTATCCTTAGAAAACTTAAATATTTTGGGTTAGGTTTAACCCAACTCAAAACTTTGTACATTTTACATATTCGTAGTATACTTGAGTAATGCTGTACACTATGGTCTAATAGTATTACTAAAGAACAATGCAAAAAACTTGATAGTGTTGAAAAACGAGCCCTTTCTAGAAAATATGTATACAACTCTAATTATGTTTCCATTTGTGATAGTATTAACCTTGTAAATTTAGAAAAGCAAAAATTTAGTTGGTTAGTTTTGGGCAAAAAATCATGAAAAGCGACCGTTTTAAGAAGTGGCTTGAACCAGAGAGAAGAGAGAGGAAGAATGGTCGACAAAATCCGTAAATTTGTGTACAACGTACGCCTGTATCGTTAGAGATTATAACTACAATTGTGTGTTATTTTTTGGTATGAAGCATGTCATCTTGCACTTAACATGCAGCAATATAACATGGCTTTTGCTTCATTTTCAAGCAGAAAGATACGTTCCTGATAGTAACAGCGGTACAGTCAAACAACGTCTTCGTCATTTTACGCGATTTTGGCTGAGTAACATTAGTTTTCTTCCTCTATTTAGTTATTTATGGCTTGAACCATACATAATAAAAAGAAATGAATGCTATAGCAGAAGGTATAACAAGAATAAATACAATTTCAGAATTGTAAAATGTACATACGAGCGTTATAGAATGTCTACTATACCATCTCTTGTGAGATTAATGCGTGAACATAGTTAAATGTATATTTTAACGTAATCTCGTAATCTTGGTTGGCTGCTTGCAATTTTTCTTCAATTTTTTAAATTTTAAATTTTCTGAATCATTTAATCTCCTATAATCTTGTATCATTTTCATTCATGTTAGCTAGTTTTGCAATTTGTGACATGTTTGTGTAAGATGCATTTTTTCGATCTTTAATAAATAAATACATAAAATATATAAATAAATACCTTATGCTCTTGACCTTTAGTAGCGCTATATTTTTACGCATCCATTCCTTTATAATATGCTTTTTTAATGTTGTAGAATAATGAGTTATAGTACTAGAGCATTAACTTGTATGCGTAGACCGAAGTACTTTTCACGATTTCCATGAAAATGCTATTTACTATCTTATTCAATAAATGCACATATATGCATACAGGCTGCGCTAGTAGTTTCCTCATATATAGATATGGTATTACTGAGGGTTGAAAAACGTGCACGATTGCACATGAACCTTTATGGTAGGTGACTACTTTTTGTTTGACGTCAAAAGCTACTTTCAGTCTACTTTAGCTTTACTTTTAACATTTGTTCTTAAATGCAGGACTGTCTGCAAGTTTTAGCTATTACAGATAAGCGCTAACTATTTACGCCTTCTTTGTTCTCAAGTGAAGTGATGACGACAAGCGCCATGTTGGAATAGTAAAAACGGACATACATTTTTACGTTAAAAATGCTGTAATATTTCATAAAACAGCTAAAACTTCGTTCAAAACGTTTTAATTTTTATAAAACTAAAATGTCCACTTACTGTGTACCAAAAGCTTTAAAATTCATAAAAATCTGTACTTGAAAACAATAACTGATAAAATCTAAGAGCCTGCTCTAAACAAGTAAAATGCTATTTCTCTGCTATCTAGCTTCAACATATCTTATTATTGATTGATTGATTGATTGACTTTATTGCAAACTTCAAATTACAACATTATTATATAGTTAACAATGGTAAAAATGATGTCTATATTGGTTAGGAACAATATGGAAAAAAAACACAGAAGTCCATCGTAAAAAATAGGAATACAAGGTCAAATTAATGTTTTACAAAAATTAAATATTGTAGAAAGTATCAACGTCAGCTACCTCCCCAAGCATCAGCATCTTCCACTTTCGAACAATCGATGAGCATGTAAATGCTCTTGAGTGATATATTGCACGGAGTATTTCATTTGAACTTAAATTGAGCCTTCGCAGCAGCGAGAAAGCTGCTTTTCTTCTACATGCATCAAAAGTGTCAATTTCATTTGCCACAAATTTGTCCGAAATTTTTGCTCGTCTACAACATATATCATCTGCATAGCCAATATGATTAATAGTTAAGTTTCCAATGCAGCAGCCTAGTTTACTTTCACTCAACTTAACACTCATCTCATCAATGTAGATTGCGAAGAAGTACGTGCTTAAAAGGCCACCTTGACGAACACTGTTTCGCACCGGAAATGGGTCTGAGGGAATCGAGCCCCATCTTACCAAAAAAAATTGGTTCCGAAACCAATAGCACAACAATCTAAGCGTAATTACATCAAAACCACGTTTAATGAGTTTTCTAAGTAACGTCCAGTGGTGCACCAAATCAAAGGCGCTCGTCGCATCCAAATATGAAATGTAAACTGGCGTGTCATTACGCAAATAGTGATGGGCAACATGTTTTAATGCAAACACAGCAGTCTCCGTGCCTACTTTCTTTTTATATCCAAACTGATTAGATGTTGTTTTTAGTAGATCCTCCTGTGACATAAGTATAACCTTTTCCAGGACTTTGGACACAATACTAGCAATTGCTATTGGCCTATAACTACTGGATTTTTCCTTGTCCAGTGATGGTTTTTTCACAATTGGGACTATGTTAACTTTCATTAGATCCTGTGGAATATATCCATGAGCTGCGATACTTTTGAACAGCATTTGTAGAATATCAGTTATTATCGGTCCTGCCAAAGATAAGTTCTCAGCACAAATACCTTCTGAACCCCTTGCTTTGCCAGCTTTAAGGGACAATACGGCTTCGTTTATTGTTGTCCACGAGAAAATTCCTAAGTCGCATTTTGTATGCGCATTAACATATTCTAGAACTTCATCCTTATTGTGATTACCATCATTACAATTAAACAAACTCCGATATTTCTGAGCCCATACACTTCCAATTTCAAGTGGATCCGTCTTCCCCTCCAAAGATTGCGTTATACATTCGTTTTTGTTTGCTTTTTCGAATGATTTTATCGTGGTCCAGAATTTGGCAAAATTTTTGCCATTATATTCTAACGCCAGATTTTCTTTTAGACACACTTCACGATGTTTCCTGCACCTAATTAACTGACGCCTAAATTGGAGTCTTGCCTTCTTCATTAAGAAGTACGTGGTCTCATCTTTCCTTCCCGACTCAATCCACTGAAGAAAAAGATTTCTGTATTCCGCATAGAAGGTTTTCACTGAAAGATTCCAACCTGGAACAAAACTTTTATTACGTATTATAGTTTTCTTTACATGCTTTGCTTGGACTTTTTGTTCCGCGTCCTTTAGCGTGCTTACTAAATCAGCAAAGCACTTATCAATTTCCAAATGATGCGAAACTTCCTTGCAGTTTACATTGCAGCAGAGCTCCATACTGTCATAAAAGGTTTGCAGTTTACTTTGCACTTCAGAATTATACATATATTTACAACTGTTGGGAACTTTTCTCCAGTTAAGGGTGCCAAATTTGTCGTCAGCATGAGAAGTACTTCCCTGCACCTGCGATTCAAGTCGCAGTTTGACCTTCATTCCCAGTGGAAAATGATCACTTGGATTTGGAGACTGTATTACTTCACACTCTTGCTCAAGGTTATTCGAAATAATAAAATGATCCGGCCAACTAATATGACCCATTCCTTTGCTACAAAACGTAAACGTTGACACTGAAAGACTGCTTATATCAGCAATTTTAGCATCACAGTCACGACACATACTCTGTAACTCCTTAAATTTAGCCTGACCAGGTGACATGTTGTAATCTCCACCGATAATCACAGGACCATCATGTGAATTACAAATTTCATCAAGCTTTGATATGTATTGCGTTTGTAGTTCGTCATTAACACTAGAGTTAACTGGTAAATACACATTCACAATTAGCAGTTCACCCAAATTAGTTTGCAACGTGACTCCAATCATTCTTTTATCATCAGCAATACCACTATTATACAGCTTAACATTTAAACCTGTTTTAAAAAGAATTGCCACTCCTCCATACGGTCTTCCAGTCTTACCAATTCTATAATCCGGCATAGCACTTTTGTGGAAGCTTTGAAAAACCTCACCAAACAATTTAAATTCATTTTTTTCAAAGGAATGTAGCCATGTTTCTTGTACAAGCACAATATCATAGTCATTTATAACACATTAAAGCCATCGTCCGTGAGACTTCCACCCTTGACAGTTCCATGATAGGATTCTGATCATTCGGATGTATTTGGTTGGTTGGACTCGCTTTTGGAACTTTTTCCTCCTCGTTTGATTTCAATCATCTCCGAACAAACCAGTCCTTCGGCCTTTTAGCTAGCTTTAAAAACTCATTGTATCCATTTTCTTTCCTTCCAGTTCCATTTAGTTTCAAGGTGAGTAGCGATAAGTTCTGCAGTTGTATCTACGTGACATCTGGATACAAAAACTTTCACAGGTTTAACCTGCGACGGTTTCAGGTTATCGCACTCATCACTCCCTAAAAGCTGTTGTTTCTTTCTTTCATTCGGACGCTTTTTCTTAGATGTTTGCACCTTCCAACTTGGTGATGGAGGCTCCTCGACTTCTGTTGACGGATGGGTAAAGTTTTTACCCAGATCAACTTCTATTGGTGACGGCATGTTATCTCTGTAGATAGCAATATTCTTAATCGTTGGCTGGCCAGTACTTGGTTTTCCACTTTGGTTATCATTAGTAATTCCGGTGGAGGAAAGTACAACCCGATAGCTGTTGTGTGCAACAGTGGTATTAGTGACTGACATAAAGTTGTCAAATATTACATCCATCTTGGAGAAGAGACTGGCTAGACTTTGACACAGGGCCTCAAGCGTATTCATCCTTACGGTCATTTGCTGCATTTCATTACGCAGCTGGATTTCGTCCCGAAGAGAGCTAAATACAGAACATATCTTTCCAATATCTGACACCAAGAAAGGGACGCGTTTTCCTTTCCAGTCAATTACCCGTAAAAGTTCCACCATTTTGGTAACATCTTTGATTCGTGCATCTATTTTATCCTTGCTTGCAGATCGTCTACTGAGTTTGTCAATCATCGGTTCAAATTTAGCAATCCAATCATTTAGTCCTTCATATGCTGTTCTTACATCCTCATCCCCATAAAAACAGGCAAACGTTTGAGCTATGTCTGCATTTTGCTTTCCTTGCTCAAAAGCATGCCAGGCAGACGCCAACAGTTCATTTACAAACCGGTTGTCAATTTGATTTTCTTCAGCAGCAGTGGTCTCATTTTCTTGCCCCATCCTCCGGCTTGACTGTTAAATACAATATGCCTGAGCAGTAAGTCTGTTCAACAGCTTAACGGATAAGCTATATTGATGTGAATATTAATTAATTATTACGTTAGCCAGTGCCCACCAGAAGGCTAGTACATAATTAGCCAGCGGTGGGACCGATGCGGTCGTCCCACTAAACCATTATAAATGGAATAGGGTATACTGGTGATAAATGGGCAATCAAGAAACAACTAAACACTGCTACAAATTGAGGATCAGGAAAAGGCCTTGTAATAATAACTATCAAGCCTTACTGGCTTGAAAAATATTATTTAAAAAACAATATTGTTTACGTCCGTCAGCTGTGCTCAGCTCTCTCAGTTTTCTGCTTGCTTTACTTTCTTCTTGCTTGAATTTTGCTTATTTCCCTCATAATATGCTTGCATTTTATCATGAAGACTGATTAGACAATTGAAACATTCTGCAATACCATCTGCACAGCCGAAAATAAATGGTTTTTATGAAAGATGAGCTCTAAGATTACATTGCTTTGAGCTTTGCCCGTAGTCATAATGCCGCCGTTTGCATAATGTGTTCCAACACAATTTACCTATCACTAATCAGAACAGAGGTATTTGACGGTTTCAGCGGTTAATGAGAGTATTAGAATGGATATAGCGGTATAATATGCACCTAAACTGCACAAGTAATTTGCAACGAAAACAGTGATGCATGCGTGGTGAATTGATTACTATTGATTGAGCTAGACTCCAGGCGTTTTGGGTCTCCGGGATGGCCAACGTATCGGATAAATAAATTGGCGAAGCACAATTAACTTTAATGCAAAGCTGGAATATTTACAGCGTTTAATAATTGTTCGGCAATATTAATTAATCAAATACTTCTACAAGAAAGCGATAATATTTTACAGCCAGAAATAATGTTTACTACTACGTACTACTACAAGCTTAAAGCGATACGCTACTACTCTGATGCTTTCAAGGCAAGAGCGAGATAAGGAATGCCAACTCAAAGTTGGTTTCTTTAATTTTCAGATAAAGTTCATTATCTTCAATCGGCATATACGCAGGTACTACTGCTACCTTTCATCCACACAACTTTTCTGTGTATATTTACAAGTGCATTGGAATGCATTCAAATAAGTATCGAAACGACATTAACATATTCTTTGAACTGGACTATTTATATTCAGCTATGCAGTAAGACAGCTAGTTACTACTTCGGCTTAACATGCACAAATGCGTGAGTGTATGGCATGCAATATCAGGATTCATTGACGATGCAAAGAATGTCGTCGGAAAGTGTGCATAATTAAAAGGTGGAGGCTATGCCAACTCCCTACAAAAAACGAAGACATTATACAATTATTTCATGAACTTGTCTGCATATTTGTTGGCGTCAAAATGCAGTATCGATGAACTTAAAAATTTGATCTTGCAATAAGCACAACCTAACCTAACCCGTTTACCTTTAAATGCAATTATTGACTTTCCGCCATCAATGCCGAGACAAATAGGAACGCCATTAGAATTGGCGGTGTCCAAAATCGATAAATGTAAGGAATGAATCAGCTTGTTCTGACGCGCAATGTGATTACGCATACTGTTCTCTCCTACGTGGAATCTATGCAACAATACATACGCAAATGTCATTATTTTCTGTCGGCTTCTTTAGCTGCAACCTGCTCATGTATTAAGCTGCCGTGATGCAGTGAGAGCTAGAACAATGCATCTAATAAAATATTTAGGCACTTATGTTTCCTCTAAAGCAGATATGCTTCCTCGTTCCAAGAATAGATTAGAACTGACGAATTATTGACGCATACTCATCAACATCTGACATAATTCATTACAATGAGCCTTTGTTACCTACCTTTGGGGATAGACACATGAAGAACAACAATTCAAAATTTAAAGAGACAAATGGTGGAATTTTTGAAAACCCTTGGCACATTGTGTCCTTTCTAATAGATTTTCATGAAATGTTTAAAATGACAATGTATGCATACTCTTTCAGCATTTAAAATGGAACGGTATTATTCCTTCTTCTTAAATAAAAGGCGGCCTTTTCCATTACAGTTCCAGGAAAGCAGCAATTTTAAAGAAGCAATGAAATTTACATGAGCAAAACGCAAAAAGCAAATTCTTTTTTAAAAATCGATATCAAGCCACCTATAAACCCACATCGACTTCTCTTAACATGTACAACAAACTCAAAAGTGTTTGTTTTTTAATTAATTTCCTCTTTAAACATGAAAGTTCTAATGTCAAACTGCACTCGGCTAACTATCTCTGTACATTTAATATGCACTTCTAATCTACATCTGCAATTCTTGAAACTTCATGCTTCAAAAAGCACAAGGTCAACTTGTGTCAAGTGTGAAATGCAAGTTTTACGTCAAGCGCTTTTTCTTTAAGCAAAGCTAAAACGTTCACTTTTATTTCAGCCAAATGCATTTTGATTGCTTTGTATGATTTAGATAAGATAAATGCCATGAGAAAGCGACACGTTAAGGTTTTACATAAACTTGGTATTTTCTGGGTACTGCTAAAACATCAAGTACCGTAAGTACATTTACGCTAAGGATTTTTTCAAAAACAATTTGCATGTTTTATTATTAGAGGGTTGAAAAGCAATTTTGCCATAACAAGAGTATTATCGCATTGGAAAATGCCTGGATTTTGTGCTTGGAGCAAGTAGAATCAACGGCAATGCTTCTTGAGGAAGCAACACAAACGCTTTATTGTACACACGAGGACGGTAAAAATCATGACGGTTCCATCGCACGATTAACACGAGAGCATCATGAGCCTTGGTGTGCCACCTCCTTCTTGTCAGATTGTCGTAAAATCTACATTAGTAACGCAACCAAAATATTGAGTTGTCTGCCAAACGCTAGTAACTTAAAAATTGTAAAACTGCACCAACATTGTACAGGATAAATGTTGCTTTCAAGTAATGTTGCTGTTTATAGGAGAAACTACATCTAGGTTATATATGGGCAAGACGTTACACTATTGAAAAATGGTCTGCAGTAATTTTTCGGACGTCTAATCTCGTCTTTGGTTGTAAACGTACCATGCCACTTACATATTGTTGTAAAAGTATGCTGGAAACTCAGCAAATCCAATATTTTACGCTCCAACATTACAGACAAGGCTACAAACATTAATTTTAAAGGGTACTTTGCTAACACTGCATACGTGTTAAGTATATTTTGCGCAAAATGATGAAGTAAGGTATTAGGGTTTGATTTTGGCAAGCCTCCAATACCTTCGCGGAAATGTCAAATGCTCATTAAATGTACTAAAAAAGTATTCAAATTTTAGGTGCTCACTAAATGTACTAGTAAAACTGTTCAAATGTTAGGCGGTAAAATGGGTTGTACTAACCATACGTAAGTGTAAACTTTACCCCCAAAATAATACCCTATTGTAGGATTTATCCTAAATACACAGGCAAAATATTTCCAATACAAGAATGTCAAGTGTACTTTTGTATACTTTTTGAACTTTTGCAAGTTAAACTATGCAGTTTAAAAACCATGTGGAATGTTGCAAGCTCAAATTACAAGCTAAAGGTTGATTTGAAAAAGAACTGATGAAATTGTTCAGTATATCTAAATGGACACTAATCAATTTATAAGCCTAAAATCCATGTATTTGCAAAGCCCAGGACATTTCTATTTATACTGACAAAGTAAATGTCAAATAGAACGATTCACAAATCGCATTATTTTGAGGAAAACCTTTATCAGAGTAATATTTGAAGAGAAAGCTTAGGGTGTGCATAATATTTGGCAGATTTTGTTTTCCAAGCTTCTTGCTCATTTTTGCAGTACAATATGAAAATATGATAGAGTATTATGATTCATAAACAATATACCAAATTAAAGTTTTTGAAGATACGGTATGTAATAATAAACCATTTTTAATAGACAAAAGTTTTGAATTGAAAAAGGCCGAATAATTTTTAATTTTGAACAATTTTGAGAAAAGTATTATTTGTTTTTATTTCCGTTGGTGCCGTCATGGGTGCGTAAATCGTTAACCAGGAATTTAGTCATCAAGAATTGTTGTTTTCTTCCCCAATTACCCAAAAGTTCCTTTTGTTGCAGTGGCCTGTTGTGCCACTGTTTCAGCATGGAGGGAGTCTGAGTCGTGGTCCTTGTCCCAGTCTTGTTTCTGTAAAACAATACAAAATTAGTATTGACTGTAATTTTCATGAGTGGATACTTGTAACATGCTAGAATACGACTAATAGGAGTACCGCGGCGAACCCTGTTGCTGCAAAGACAAGCAACAACACCAAAGCAAAGAATCCCCAGACTTTCATTGTTGTAGTTGGTTAAGTGGGTATTCCTGAAATATTTCAAACAAATGATCAGTAAATTTTAATTCAAGCCTGATGTAATAAACATTGGGCACCGCGTAATCCGCGTATGCCAAACGGTTACCTGTTCTATTTACTTGGATAGCGATTAGACTTTTCAACCTTCTTGCTGCTGCTGCGGACAGTGAATGATGCAGTGGAGTTGTAGGAGCTTCACAAAATCGATAAATGTAAGGAATGAATCAGCTTGTTCTGACGCGCAATGTGATTACGCATACTGTTCTCTCCTACGTGGAATCTATGCAACAATACATACGCAAATGTCATTATATTCTTTCGGCTTCTTTAGCTGCAACCTGCTCATGTATTAAGCTGCCATGATGAAGTGAGAGCTAGAACAATGCACCTAATAAAATATTTAGGCACTTATGTTTCCTCTAAAGCAGTTATGCTTCCTCGTTCGAAGAATATACTAGAAATGACGAAGTATTGACGCACACTCATCAACATCTGACATAATCCAATACAATGAGCCTTTGTTAACTACCTTTGGGAATGGACACATGAAGAACTACATTTCAAAATTTAAAGAGACAAATGGTGGAATTTTTGAAAACCCTTGGCACATTGTGCTCTTTCTAATAGATATTCATGAGTACTTTAAAATGACAATGTAAGCATACTTTTCCAGCATGTACTATAAAACAGTATTATGCTTTCCTCTAAAACAAAAAGCTGTATCTTGAATGCTTTTGCATTGCAGTTGCCATGAAGCAGCAGTTTTAAAACACAAGTAAGTGTAAATGAGCAAAACGCTCTTATCAAATTCTTGGAAAAACCATATCATGCCATCTTTAAACCCCCGTCGATATCTCTAACTTCCTTAACAATCTTGTATGTTTTTCTTTAAATCTTCCCCTCCTGAAACAGGAAAGTTCTAATGTTTAAAGCACCTTCATCTACTTTCAATGAGCAAACAATATGCTCTTCAAATCTAGATGTTGAATCTATCTCTGGAACCTTACGTTATCAAATAGCACAAGGCCGATCTTTGTAAGTGTAAAATGCCATTTTCAGGTTAAATACATTCTGTTTAGCAAAGCTAAAACTTTTATTAACCCTAAATTTTTGCTAAGTGCATTTTGATGTTTTGTTTGATTTGAATCAGATAGATGGCCATCAGAAAGCGACACATCAAATTTGACGTAACTTTTTAAGTACTGCTAAAACATCAGGTACGTACATGCATTTACGCATAGAATTGACAGATTTGTTTTTCATTTTTCTTGTTCATTTTTGCACGTAATATGACCATACTATACAAGTATTATGATTCCACATCAAATTAAGTTTCTTGCAGAGACAATTTGAAACTAATAAACCAGTTGTTATAGACAAAAGTGTTGGATACTGCAAAAGGAACCGAATAGTTTTTTATTTTTGAATAATTTGTGAGGAAAAATGTTAGTGTTTTTTATTTATTTATTTTTGTGCGGACATGAGTGCCTTGATCGCTAGCCAGGAATTTGGTCATCAGGTATTGTTTTTTGTTTGTCGCCCAATTTAGCCGAATGCTCCACGGGGTTGCTCGGTGGCATACGCGTGCCTTCGCGCTTCTGGGCTGTTAGGGTTATCCGGCATCTTGCCTGGAGTCCCCGTCCCGCGCTTCTGTAAAAAAATTACAAAATTTAAGTATACACAGTCACTTTTATGAGTTGTAAATTTTGTATAGACAAGTTAGAATACGACTCTATGATCTTACCTCGCGTAAAAAAAAAAAAGAAAAAAAAAGCTCCCAAAAATAAAGAAAAAAAAAATAAAAACCCTTACAAAGAAACAAAAAACAGAAAAAGAGAAAAAAAGGAAAAAAACCACCCACCCAAAAAAGAAAGTGTAAGCAGACAAGGTAGGCCGAGAACAGATACGGAAAAAAATAAAAAAAACAAAAAAACCCCCCGCCCCCCCCCGCGGTTGGCATCAATACAAGCACAACACAAAGGCCACGAATACCCGCAGTATTTTCATGACTGTAGTTGGTTAAGTGGGGTGTTTCATGAATTAATGCAAATCAAATGATTAGTAAACTCATTTAATTCAAGCCTGATGTGATAATCCATTGTGGCACCGCGTATTCCGCGTTATGGCTAAACGGTTTTATCTCTGTTCTATTTACATTGGATAGCGATTGGGACTTTTCAACCTTACAGTCGCTGCATGCTGCGGACTGTGAATGATGCAGTGGAGTTGTAGGTGCTACACAAATTCGATAAAATGTAAGCGAGTGTGGATTCAGCTTGGTTCTGACGCGCAATGTGACTTACTGCATACTGTTCTCTCCTACGTGGACTCTATGCAAACAATATCATACGCAAAATGTCATTATTTTCTCTGTCGGCTTCTTTAGCTGCAACCTGCTCATGTATTAATGCTGGCCGTGATGCAGTGAGAGCCTGAGAACAATGCATCTAATAAAATATATAGGCACTTATGTTTCCCTCGAAAGCAGATATGCTTCCTCGTTCCAAGGAATTGATTTAGAACTGACGAATTATATGAACGGCACACTTCATCAACATCTGGACATAAATCCAATTACAATGAGCCTTTGGTAACTACCTTTGGGAATAGACACATGAAGGAAATACATTTTAAAATATCTAGGAATTATTTAATCCCACCGGCACATGGTGCTTTATTTCATTTGTCATGAGATACTTTAAAAGACAATGTATGCATACTCT